>VYXH01009652.1:456801-508583 GCA_013397275.1 Burhinus bistriatus | reverse complement strand
GGATGGGATGGCTAATCTGGGCTGCTCCTAATCGTCCTCGTGGCGGGGGCCTTACAGACCGAATTCGGCTTTTATCTCGGCGCTATCTCAACAATAAAATTCATCTCTCTTCCTGCTCGCGGTTGCGTTTCCATTGTGTTCAGTAGCCGTAAACGTGCCGTGGAGTGCGGGTGCTGGGAGGTGCGGAGGCGGCGAGGTTGGGTGTCGTGTGTCCGTGTGTCCGTCCGTCCCCCCCGCCCCCGCAGAGAGCGCCGTGGCCGCGCTCCCCCGTCCCGTCGCGACCGGGCGCGATTGGCGATAGCGCAGAGCGGGGTCGGGCAGCACGTCGTCTCCCTGTTCGGGGCATGGGCCGGCTGGGGATGGCGTTCGAACTGGCGCAAGCCGCTAGAAACCCCAATTCCTTCTACCAGCCTCCCCCAAAATAGAGGAAATGGTGGTAAGAGGGCACTTAATTACTTTCAGTGGGATATTTACATTTGTGTAATTCTGCTTTACATCTCCTGCTTTTTATCGGCCAGGTCCTTGCTCAGTAAATTCTGTGCTCTCGTAAACTGTGAAAGTTGGAATGTTGTGATAGTGAACATCACAACTAAAATCGCATCGTTGTTACCAGTCCTGAAAACTAACTCATCAGTCCTGAAACTAACTCATTTGTAGGAGAAATACTAAAGCAGAAATGGGAGGTTGCAATTTGCGAGATGGTTTTTAAAGCTGAGTGTACAAAAAGTTAAACTTGATACTACGTGTTTTCAGTGAAGTATAATACAGGTCTGCTTAATTAACATTTACTTTATTCTGTGGTTTTGTAGTTTGTGTTGTTTTCATGTCCCTCTGTCAGGCGGAAATCGAGACATCTCTTCTGCTAAGCTTGTAGATGATGGATAAGGACTAAGCGTTTTCTATTGCTCTGATGGGTAACTCGGAAGAGCTGCAAAAAAGAGTGAGGTTGTTTTAACACAGTGAATATCCCTCAAGCTAAGGTCATACAGTAAAAATTTTTTTTTTTTTCTTTCTTTCTTTTTTTTTTTTTGTTCCTGTAAACGCCAGGGCCCGCAAGTAAGACAGTTTCTTCTTTTCCAGCATGGACTAGCTGAAAGTTCCTATCCTGCTTCAGTGTGTTTGAAGGAAACTTCTGGCTTCCCTTTATTTATTAGATAGATAGTGAGTCCCCAAACACTGTCAAAGACAGCGGCTTGGAAGTATTCCCAGTAGCTGTCATTGGAGGTAGATGCATTTTGCGGACGGGGTGTTAGCTGTGGGCCTCAATTATACCCTGAGGCTTTTATGGGAGGCTCTTGCCAGTAAGTCCTTATTGTAAGGATCAGGAGGCCCACACTGAGTGTTGCTACAGCACCACTATCCTAAACCATCGGTAAGCTGAGACTGGAAGGAAGAACAATGATTTTGAAGTACAGGACTGTACGGCTCAAATAGAAATTGTTTGGCTTGTCTGTTCCTGGAGGAAACCCATGAAAACTTCAGTGTGATTAAGATCAGTTGATCATGAATAGTTCTTTCCCTTCTTGGTCCCATGACTTTGTTTCAGTGTCTTCCTCAGGCTTAACGGGGGAAGAGAGCAAAACAAAGCCAAAAAAAAAAAGAAACAGAAAACTCCAAACCTATCATGAAGGCTGCTGCATCAAGGTTGAAGTTGCATCAAGTTATTCTTGAATTTAGATTCTTTTCTTTTAAGTTCCAGCCCCAGGATATGAGTCTTCCCCAGTCAGTGTGAAACAGCATCTGAGGGCATAGTTAAATGATAAGTAGCTGCGGTCTGTTGCCAAGAAAACCCACAAGTATATCTGGCACAACAATTTCAACCCCTGTACCGCAATCTGCTACTTTCGCTCTTGCCAGAAGTGTTCCGTGGACCTCTTTGTAAAAAGGATCACCAAAATGACCTGAACTTTTGAAAGAGATAAAACTAAACTTGGGGGGAGGGAGGGTATGAGAAATATGAGGCCAGGTTTTTTTACTGCAGAAAACAAATTGCACAATATTTTTCTTAGCTCTGAAACAGTCTGTTATTATGAAGCAAGCTTCATGACTTGCACTATTTTCTCTTTAAATAATGCTGAAGCAGGATCATGGGAGTGGGATGAAACTCAGGCCTTGGATAAGGATTTGGGTGGCACTGGAACTGATAATGTCTTTGGCTTTCGGTTAGCTCATCTGTCTTCTACTCTCTTAGAGGACCAGCCCTCCAGAATGAAAGTATGTAAAGAGACCATAACCTTCCTTCTGGAAAAATAAAATAACAAATAGAAGGGGATTTCAAGCACAAGACTTCTTTTTGTTTGTTTGTTAAAAAAAAGGTATTTTAAAAAAAGTTCTCAGAGGGTGCAATGGAAAGAAAATGTTTCAGGGACATAATAGCTTTTATAAAAAGGAAAAAGAAATACTGTGCTTTGTCTAAGCAACTAATTATGTTCTTGCAAGTTTAGTGCTGGAAATGGGAAAATGAAATCATAACTCACAAGATGTTCAGAAATGTAATGCTTTTGTGAGGGAATGGGAATATAGTTTTACTTCTGAGTTATAGTCACAGCTTGTAAGAAGAATTTGCGGAGGGGACTTCTCACTGCCTGCCAGAACAGTTTCATTTTGAATGATGATTAGAAAAGCCCAGCACTTCCATTAATATTATTGTTTATTAGAAAAAATCTGGAAGTGTACGATGACTTTAATACTCTTAATTTCATTTTATGAAGCTCATTTGGAAAAAAAAAAAAAAACAAAACAAACAAAAAACCCCCAAACATTTCTGAAGGCAGAAACAGCACTGTAAGTTGCAGTCCTCCTTGTCATGAGTGTCTTTTGGTGCAAAAGGAGTGGGACAGGATACTGTCTGAGGCCTTTTTTAGGTGCATCTAGCTGCTGCTTTCATCTAAACCTGTATAAAAATTTTTATAGTAAGGCTGCAGGTATCTTGCGTATGCCTAAAAATGTAGACAGACAGGTTAGACAGCGTAATACTTCTTGGGTATCTTACACCCTGTTGTGTGTTTCATCTAAATTGGTGGTTCTGATGGTCACTGCTAGCTGAGAAAATTTTTTTTTTTAAAAACTGAGAGTAACTAGATAATCGTTGCAAGCTATATGTAGTCACTGAAGGTCAGAGGTTCTAGGGAAAGGAAGATGAGGGTTTTTCTCCTAATCCTGGAAGATTTTGCTGCATGTGAAAATACAGCACATCAAAATACATGTGAGAAGCTTGTAGTCTTTCTGTGCTGGTACTAAGCTTTCCATACGTCTTCTCTTGTGTGTATGGTAAGGCTGGCAGGAGACGGTTGCTCCACAATTATTTGAGTGGAGTATGGTGGGAAGAATATTTTGGAACGATATGTGCTTTACCTTACCTGTTTTTAAAGAGCATTTGGTTTGTGAATGGGAAAAGCCTAAGACTCCTATTCGCGAGCTGATAAAGCTGGCAAGGTGCTGGGAGTGCAACTGTGAGCATTGGAAAGAGCATCAATGGAGCGTCAGTGTTTCAAAGTGAAGTTCAGAGCATCCAGATATGACTTGAGGCGAGGAAGCTATCAGGTGAGGAGATCTTGCACGTAGTTTTTTTTAATCTAACCATTTCCTGCCATTCTTAATCATCTCCAACTATAATCAAAAATAACTATAGTGATTAGCCTGTTTACTTATTAGCATCTGCCTGCAGTACGTGTGCCTTCCAGCACCATGCTCCTCTTGGGTCTAATTGCCTCCTTTGGCCTGCACAGTGATCCTGGGGAGTTCTGGATCCCATCTGCCTCCCCAGCCTGTGGTGGTGGATGGGCATGTCTCCTCAACAGATGCATTTGAGGATCATCTTGTTGGCAGCTGTGTTGGTGGGTGACAGAAAGGGCAGGTCTGCCCGTGTTTTTCTTCCACCTTCTTCCTCCTTTGTATTAAACAAGTCTTTCACTGGTGGAGTGGGTGGGCGATAAAGGGCAGGTCTGTCTCACTGTTTGTTTTTCTTGCCCTTTCTTCCTCCCCCCAATACTAAGCAGTACTGTTTCACTGGTGAAGCAGCTTCTGGAAGAGGATCCTTCTCTGTTACAGTACTGGGCTTTCTGGTAGGGATGTCACTTAGGGCAGCTGTCTGGAAAGCCCACATCAGTATCTGACAGCCAGCGTACGTGTCCTTCTGGTGTCGAAAGCGAGTCTTCCCATCAGCTTCTCTACTGTGGCCAGAAGTGACCTAAGATGTCAATTAATGCATTACTTCGATAGACGGAGGGGTAAGAATGTTTACCTGTGGGAGTCTGAGTGCAAGTGCACAACAGGTGACTAAAGAAAAAATGTGCAGAACTGAAGTAGTGTGGCCCTCTCGGCAGCAGGGGGGTGGCTGGACAGGCGCTGCGAGAGGGTTGGGTGGGCAGGCACGTTTGGCACTTGTTCTCCCAAAAACTAAGGGAACTGATTTTACTCTTCTCTAGCATACTGCAGGGAATTTTTGTTAAAGGAAACTGTTATTCCAGTTGTAGAACAGAAATAAAATTCTTTCGTGGCTAATGAATCCTCTGGAGATGGGTCCTGCCACATACTTAGTGGCTGTCACAGGCAACAGTCCTCTCACTGAGGTGAACACAAATCATGACTGTTTCTTGTGTGTTCAAAAGTAAAACAATACAATGCAGAACAGCTGGAAGTTAAAGGTAGACTTAGAAATGCAATACTTGCACGTATTAAATCTTTCAAAGTAAAACTGCTAAATGGCTTAGGTTTTTTTTTATCCCTATATAGATACGCGCTTCTCATATTTAACTTTGACAAATGAACATCAACCACAAAAGGAGGTTAGTATGTCTGCGCTGTTAATCATGCTTTTCGGTCAAGACAGAAGATCCGCACTTTCATAAAAGAGCAAAATTGTAGGACACCCAGGTTCTCCAAAAAGTTGTATACAAAGCTCGGCTAGTTTTGTATTAACATATTAGGATCTGGAAATCAGCGTGACTAGTCCCAGACAATCTTGTAAGGAAAAAGGGCCCTAATAATTCTTCAGATGCCAGTTGCAAGAGAGAGACATGGAAGGGCCGTTTCTGGCTTGCAGGTATGTGGTTGGAGGAAGCTGTGAGAGTGCTGCTGTGCAGAGGTGCTGCAAGTAATTCTGTTTGCAGATGTTGTGGGTATATCCTATGACATTTAACACCTGATTGTTAATTGTAGCAAGGTAGCTAACCGGGCAGACTTTCTGCTACTCCACTCTGCACCTGGTGTTTGCGTATGTCCATCTCCTCTGTAGAAACAGTAGAAATAATACTTAAACAATTCTTCTGGGCTGAGCCTGTGTTGCTGTTGCAAGGGCAGGGGTTGGGCAGTGATGCACGGGAAGCAACTGAAGCTCATTGGGAACACTGCTGCGCTGAAGCAGTGGAAATGCATTAAAGCTGAGGAAATGAGGTGAACGAGCATGTGTTTTGAAGCACACTCTGAATATACAAAATGCTAGTCTTGACCACAGTTTAGAGTCTCTGAAATTATATGGAGGGCTAAGTCGTCGGTTTCTATGAAATAAAATCTGTCCTGGAAGAGCGTTTTGGGTGATAGCTTTCAGATGACTTGTGGTAGCACTTCTGCTGTCTCTTAAAGGTTTCCCCAAGCAGTGGTGTCAAAAATTATAAGACACTTGTCAGCCCTGTTGATGTTACTCACAGCCCCGGGGGCAGCGGATGGCTTGCATGTCTTCTGAGCGCTCTGGCGGAGTGGAAGTTAAGACTGGTGAGTGATAGGAGTTTAGTCCATCTTTCGTGTGATCTGGGAGCTTCTCATACAGATAGAATTCTTCTGAAGAAGAAACGTACGATTTGCAAAGTCGGCGGACACATGTGGGTTACAGTTGGTGCTGGCTGGACAGAGGCTGGTGTGACTGGTGTGCCGGCCTCTTCCCAGCACAGTCGTAAGATGTCTGTGCAGGGCAAGCTCTGCCCCAGCGCTCCCAGTGTTTGGAACATCCAAAATGCTGTATTAGATTCTGCTATTCAGTGCTACTAAGCATGTTTTTTTAAGTTGGGCTTTTTTTTTTTTCCAGATTTCAGACATAATTCAGTGACTGAATTTTTTGCACTTAATCCTTCAAAGTTACTCCTTAGTTGTGTAAGGTCCTGAGCTTCTATTAAGAGTTTTACCTAGCTAGATGGGAGAGGTCGAAGCATATTGGGGATTTGACTGTCTGAAGAGGAGGGGAGGAGAACGTAATAAAACTTTAAGCCAGTGTTCAAATAGAATAATAGAAGTTCCTGCCAGTAGGACCATGTGTCAAATGTGGCACTTTGAATAGTTTGCAACAAGTGTCTGCAGTGACAACCTGTATGTCTCTGCTGTGAAGCAAAACTAGGAAAAAAAAAAGGGGGGAGGAAATTGTGCAATATGAGCACAACGGAAGAATGGCGCGCAGAACCTGCAGAAACTCAACAGAGGTTCACAGAAACTGCTGGCTTTGCTCCCCTCAAAATCCTGGTAATCTCTTCCTGAAGAGAAGAGGAGAAAAGATGGTCCAAGTGGTCCAAAGACTGACATCAGGGACTTGAAAAACAAAGAGATGGAGCAGAGTAGTGTGAAGTGTTGAGCATTTGCTGTTTCTGGTTTTCATATTGGTGTATTTTTCAATGCAAGCCAACTTTTAAAAAAAAAAATAAATAAAAAAATCAAGATAGATGGTTCTGACAAGCTGCTAACTTCTCTGCTTTTGGTGAAGCCTGGTAATGCTAGTCCTTTAAGAGTAAGTTAATGCTTAGTTATAATGTCAAATTGAAAAATTACAGATGACATAAGTGCATCGAGCTGTGCTTCTGGAATGCAGCAGATGTTTCTCAGTCGTTTGGCATCCAGCTTTCACTTCTGGTGACATTCATGACTGATTTGTTGTGCTGAAAGCAGAACCTAAACTACTACGCTGATTTTTAGACATTCTAGAAATATTTGTAGGTTCTGTTCCTCCTTCCATTTTAGATTCATGGACTAAGGAATAGCAAAGTGAGCCCCGTTGTGAATACCACATGTGAACTTAAGCTAGCTGATTCAGTTCATTTACGAAGAATTTTAGGGTGATTGATTTTCAAGGTAGTATTTTTCTCACGATTTCTGTATCAAATTGTATTTTAAACTGGTTTTAGATATTTTAAAACTCTTGAGCCAAACTACCAGTTGGTCAAAATGCACAGGAATGTCTTCCAGTGGTCACTTCAGGAGTTTATTGCTCTACAAACTTGCAGCGAAAAGATTGCTATGCAAATATTGCTTGATCCAGGGTACCCCCCACAAAATTTGGCAATAAATCATAACTTTAATGAAAACATTGCTGTGGTAGTACTTGCTGCACAATTGTCCAATGAAACTTTTTTATGAAATTTAAATCATTTGCCTTTATACATTTATGCTTTTAAGGCAGATATTAATAAAAGCCTGAAAGTCTTTTTAAGAAAGTTGGGTGCACTTGAGACTTTAACTTCTATTTTCACTTCAACTGCTACAGCTTCATCAGAACTTGGATTTTTACCTCCTTGAAAACAGTATAGCTCTTATAATCAAAAATTACAGAAAATGAAAAAAGAAAAAATTGTAACTCCTCCACAGGATTAAGTCTCTTAACTGTTTTTTTGAAATGCTGGCTAATTATCTGTGCAACTGTTAGAAAGGACACCATGGCTAAGACCTGTCCTTTCCCATCTCTTCTTTTCATAGGGTCAAATAAGAAGTCTGTATGTGATAACCACCTCTTAGGTACGTTTGAGAGCCTCAAAGGGAATCTGGTTTGCTCTACATTGTCTTGATCTCCATGCATAGAGAACTAGATGATAATTTGAGAGATGTGAGAAAACAGAAGATTGATTCTGAGAATGTAGTTAGATGTAGTACTTAAGTGAAGCAGTTCCGAGAAAGCCACATCATTCTCAGCTCTTTGGTTTTGCCTGCTGCCAGTCCCACAATGCACAATTTCAGTCATTCTCAATGTTTGGTTTTTAATGAATAGAAAATGGCATCAGTGAAAATGTAGGTATGCTGCGCAAACGTTGCGCACCCGGGCTAGGATCACTAGTTACCTTTTACTGCTCTGTTGCATTTGCCGGAGCATACAAGATATGGGGGAAATATTTGGCTGAGGCCTTTTAAGATGTTTAGACGCTTTGGTTGTCTAAAGAGTATTTTACCTTTCCTCATTCACTGTAAGGTGATGCAATAGAAGTGTCACTGGTTTTTCTGTCCTTCTGAAACAGACTGTTTTCCTGCGCAAAACCCCCTTGCTTACAGCATTACCTTTTTGAAGACTACTGGGCATCCTAAGTTCTATTTCTGCTTCTTGCTGCAGCTGCTGCTCTGTCATACTGAAAGGAGTATAAAGATTTCGCTGCACGTGCTCTAACAGAGACTACTGTGCATCTTTGAAGCTAAGCCGTAAGAAGCGTGCTTTAGTTTTGCGTAGGCTGTCCTCCGCAGTGACGCAGCTGTCCTTTTGCCCTCCACGGAGGGTGCAGCGTTGGGTGCGGTGTTTTGGGTTTCTGCCAGTCTGCAGTGAGCAGACCCGAGTACCGCCACCCATGGGTAAGGCTGCTCGGGTGGTGTGGCCGGGACCGGGGACCCACCTTGCTGCCACGTTACACTTGCCTGTAAAATTTATGCAGTCCCTCATAGACACGATGTTGTTAAGGTTATTGCAAAGCACGTGGTAGCAGTAGGTCAGATTCTTGCCTAATGCTCCTGTAAAAAATGACTTATTATTTATGAGATGTTAGGAATACCAGTAGAAAGTGCTTCCCTGGTAATGGTACTAAGGCAGCTACTTGTGCTTTTGCTCCCGTTTCTATGTTGAACTTCAGCAACCCATCAGGTAGGCAAAGTAAGTGTAGTCACGTAATATTCCTATTCCTTTAATTCCCTTACAGTAAGAGGAAGAAGACTTGCGTCTCTAAGTTTGGAGTTTGTGGTTTTTTTTGCCAGATTTAAAAAGGGGAATAGTGCCTACAGCAAGCTAAATAGTATAAGCTATAGGAAAAGGTGTGTAAACAGAACGGTTACTTATCTTACAGAAACTGAAGGTAGTGTCTTTCAGGATAGCTATTCAATAATAATAGTTTAAAAACAAGTAAGTAAACAAACAGAACTCCTTCAACTAGTCTTACCTGGGACATTTTACATAGCTTCTTTCTTGCCAAGCAGCTGTCTCTTCATAAAATGAGTAAAGTGACTATGAGTTGACTTTTTTTTTTCCTGGCCTTATCTGAAATAGGACAATACTGACCAGCGTAGTTCAGGTGTAGCTGGTTGGGTTTCAAGTTCCAATTTCAATTTAGCGGTTTCCAGACAAATGGGCTTGCTCTGGCTTCACTGAAGCCAAAGCAGGGCTCCTATTCATAAGCTCATTGCTTATTTTGGATTAAGTATAAAGTAAATATTGTGAATAATGTTGTTCTTTCATTTGTCCACTTAACTATATAATGGATTCAGTTTTGTGTAGGAGCAACAAGTCCCAGGACAGACAATAATTTGCTTGCTTCTCTAACTTAGGGGAGATGAACCCACTTCAGCAAAAGGCCATTTTTTTTCCTTGTCATTTCACAGAAAATTATGTAAGGATTGCATGTGAGCCATTTCAGTACAGTTACCCTTTCCTTCGTTTGAGGATGACAGCATGATTGCTTTTTCCAGGGCCTGTTGTGGCAAAAACATCACCGTTTCTAGGTCGTTGGCTATCACCTGCCTGCTTTCTCCGCTACGTAAGCTGTAGTGCTGAGAATGGAGACAACAAAACCTGTATTATTTCCTGGTCTGGCGGCTTGGCGTGCTGATTTGTCTTTTGGTCATCTGTGCAGGGTGGGGAAGGGGTACGTGGTACAGGGGCAGGACAGGTCCTTCCTACTGCCCTGGTGGTCTGCGTTGCTGTTGCAAAAATGCATCCCAGTCAACTTGTTGAAACTGAGGCCGAAATTTCAAGAGAGTTTGGGAAGGCTGTAAAGAGCAGGACCTGCTTGATTAACCTTCATAGGCTAAACGTAGGTAGACTCGATCTTGTGATGATTGAACTCCACAATTAAAATGAAACCCTACTCTTTTCTATATTTTCTTCTTAAAGAAGGTTAGTATAAAGTGTGCTACTTCAGCTGCATCTCCTGAAAAGATGCAATTAGTAAACAGGATCAGAGCCTGGAGAATGGCAGAACTTCTTATTGATAAAGTCTCTCTCTGGTGTTGAGAGTGAGGTGATCCATTGCGTGAAACAAGGGAGACAAGAAATCCTGTGTATCTTCCCTGTGTACCGGAGTCTCTAATGTGACAGTGGAAACTTGTGGAGGGGTAGTTTTTATTTTGGAGCACAGCATTTCTGCTAGCAAAAACATGACGTTGCTTTTGTAAAATAAACCATTTGCATAGGGAATATTATTTTTTGAGTAACAAATCCTGTGATTGTTGTCACCCGTCACTGAAGTAGCGTTTTCCTACAGGTTCCCGTGCCTGAACTAGTCCCTGGTGTACTCTGAGTACCACTATGATCCTTGTGCCAAAGGCATGAAATTTTTTCATTCCCATTTAGGAACTAAGCAAATGCCTGAAGTTACCTATTGCAGATATGGTCGAGCACTTGATAGTTCATCACAGGCTGTTCATAATAATCATAGAATTGAGTTGGAAAAGACCTTTAAGGTCATTGAGTCCAACTGTTAACCTAACACTGCTCTTGTCCCGAAGCACCACGTCTACACGTCTTTTAAATACCTCCAGGGATGGTGACTCCACCACTTCCCTGGGCAGCCTGTTCCAATGCTCAGCAACCTTTTTGGTGAAGAAATTGTTCGTAATATCCGGTCTAAACCTCCCCTGGCACGACTTGAGGCTGTTTCTTCTTGTCCTGTCACCTGTTAGCTGGGAGGTGAGACCGACCCCCACCTCGCTACAGCCTCCTTTCAGGTAGTTGCAGAGAGCGTAGAATGTGTGCAGTAGCTCTTGTCTTGACTGTGTGGTGGGATTTTTTTTCCTGTGTCTTTAATTAAAAATGAGGGAAGATGCTCAGTGATCAGCGTGCAGTCGTCGTTGTCCCTCTGCTGCTCCCTGTGGGACTCTGGCTTTGGCAGTATTTACCCGTGGGAGTTTATGACAAAAAAAGCGTAGGGAGGCAAAAAGCCCCAAAGCTGTGAGTGAATAGGAGCAGTGCTAAACTGGTAGCTCAGTGTTTTCCCAGGCTGTTAGTTGATGGGCAGCCAGGTGAGGCTGGCTGCAGTAACACAGGCGCCTGCGTATCTGATACTGCTTGGAGGCTGCTGCGTGACGGGTGGACACGAGCTGAATGCGACTGTTTTTCATATTTATCAACCAGGTCAAGCTGATAAGTTTATAAGAATTAAGGATCACAGATTTTGTGAGGTAGAGTTAGATCTGATGAAGAGCTGATTCCATGACCTAGTCTCCCAAGTCAGATGTCTTGTTTTGTCTTGGTTTGTTTTTTAACTCTTGGACTTCTGATTTAGATCTGCAATGTCTGGAAAAATAACTTTTTGTAGAAACTGCTCTGTCCTTTTTGAGGAGTGCTGGTGTGTGCTCTTGCAGGTTTTGCCCTATACGGGTTTGTCCATGTGAGTATGCCGAGGCAGTATGCTGTGTGATGGGAATGCTGGGAAGGCACAGAGGAGGACACAAGGAAATTTTGATCAAAATCATAAGAGGTAGCTCGAAGAAAAATTTACTTTAGTGTCAGTCAGCTAATATAAGTAGCAAACCTGCAATTCTGTGCTTACAAACTAAACTTGCATGTCGTGATGAATTGGAACAGTGTATTGTGCTCTAAACTTTGAAAAAGTTGAATATAAGCCGCTGCATGTGCCTAACGTGATTGACTTACCCTGGGCAGTGGTTAGGATGTGTATAAGCACAACTTGCAAATTCTTCAGGATTTGTTATTAAACTGGTAAGGTCTAAAAATATTTTGTGATTATTTTCAGTTCCCTGCTGGTTTTCTTCAATGTAGACCTTGTTTCCGTAAATTGATAGAGGCTTTCAACTTCTCTCCTGTCCAGCAGTGCGTGTGTGTGTGCTTGGGAGGCAGAGCTGTAGCTGAAAGCAAATCAGATGGTGGAACTGTGATAAAAGCATCTTATTTACAGTCAGTCCAGTGAGGCTGGGGTACTAGACTAAAGATTAGTTTTCTGTGGAAAGTGAGAACTATGGCCTCTGACTCTTCTCTTGGATATTTTTTCCTCTTCTTTGCTTTTCCCATTGTATTAACCTTCCCAACAGCAGAAAAGTCTGATTTTTGGTATTCGTTTGACTAGAATTGTATAATAAAGCCCTGAACAAATTTGTCTTTTCTGAAGCTATACCTCAGCACGCTGTCTAAGCAGAGATGATGTGTTTCTATGTACTTAAGGTATGGTTTGAGGTTTCTCGTTCTAGGGTTTATGCAAAGATGGTCCACGACAGCAACGATGGCCAACTTGCTTTGTGTTGGTTTCACCAAGTGAGAAGATAACTGTGTGTGCAATATTTCTCTAACGTTCGTTCACAAGCAATTCAGTTTTCAGTGGCACTCTTCTTCAGAGTAAGATGGAATAATCAAGGGATGATATTGGCCCTTATGTTTTCATGGTGTAACTTGCCAAGTAGAGAAGTATGTGTGTGTGGAGGGGGTTTAAGACACTGAATATCTGTGGCATCTGGGTGAAATTATGAACAATAAAATAACTATGAAGATCAGCTGGAATTTCATAAGCAGCTAAAGTATGACCATCTAGGGCATGCTGAACGAAAAGGACATGTCCAAAGTAGCACATGCTAAAATGAGGAATGTCCGTACAGTCTGGCATGAAGCAAGTGCATACTGAGTTAGGTCACTGCTCTAAGTGTGAATGTTTCCTCTCTTTAGAAAGACATACTCATCCTTTGCAACAAGGAACCAAAACAGAATGCTAATATAATAAACAAATTTAAAAGCATTTTCAATTAGCATGCTGGTCTATTCCCTTGTGCTTAGAGAATCAATGAGCTCTTTTGTAAGGAACAGAAACATTTCCATAGTTGAATATACATAAGGCCCTGGAAATGCAGAAAGAATAACAACCAGTTACTTCTGGAAAACTTGCAAGTCTTTATAAGCATTGTGTAAGCCTCAGATGTCTTGTTCTTCGGAGATCATAGGGAGTATTGCAAATAGACTTGTTTTGAAGAATTGAAATAAAGTGAAATATCAGCATGTGCAATTTAAAGATTTGGAACTTAATCTTTAAACAATGAAATGCTGATCCTAGGGACTTCTGCACAATCAGCTTATTTCCAGGTAATCTTACTGTTCTTTTTTATAAACTTCAGAATGACACTGAATTTCACAGCCTGAATTCTCTTGGAATCGCATCTTCTACAGCCTGGGGAGTAGTTAGTGGAATTCCTAAAATAGTGCTGTGCCAGGCCTAACTTGTATCAAATTTGGGTTGTAAATATGCGAGACTAGTGCTTTTCTGAAAAGAGAGGGTGGTGAAATAGAGGGCTCATAAACCCTCCTTTTCTGATGGGATGAGAATTAAGATTCTTACTGGCTTCCCTTATGCCTTGAAGGATGCAAGATGAAATCTGTATCTGACTCCTTTCTGATGACCCTTCTCAGCAGAGGTGGGGTGGGAGAGGGGGGGGAGAGATGTCCAAATTGGCTCACTCCCTACTGCTTTAGCAAACTAACTTACCCCTTCAGCTCTCCACATGCAATTTAAAATTTTTATGTTGTTTAACATAACTGGTTGCACAAACATTCCTTGCCTTTAAAGGCCACAGGGAAACTAGTGGGAAAAATGCCTGTTCTTTATGGTGCCACACAAAAATTGTCAAAGATAAATAGGCAAGGCCTATCTCTGCAAAAAGGCTGTCTTGTTAATAAGATTGTCACTAGCTCACTAGAAAAGGGTTTTGACTAATGAGGGAATAATTAGAGCCTAGGAGGAAAAGGACCGGTGAGCTCCCTGCAGCCCACCACGTGTAGTTTCCATTGCTTCAGAAACAGCTTGTTGTTTCTCGTCCCTAAGCAGCCCTCAAGGCAGCGCTCCGGAAAACAGCCCTCTGGTGTACATAGGTAAAGTGCCAGTAGGAAGCCTCGGAAATCTGCAGTTATTCATAAACTTTTGTTCTCGCGTTGGTGATGCAAGGCAAGCGGCGAGTCCCTGCGGAGGCATACTTACTTTCTTAATCCATGCTTACCATAACGATGTACATTTGGCCACAGTTAAGAAAGTTATTAAGAATGGAGTTATTCTTTCATTGCCCCCTGCTATTGTCTGAGGGAATCTTAATCTCCCGGTACATTGTGTCCTCCTGACACCACATCAGGAAATCTGTTGTCACTTGCTTCTAAGACATGAATGAGACCTAAAGAAACTTAGTGACTCATCAAAGTTGAACACAGGGCAATGTATTGGGAGAGCAAGAATTGAATAAAGGCCTGCTAGGCTAATGCCCCAGCTTCAGGAAGTGTATTTATCGCTTAACAACAGTTAGTAGTTGTTTGAAGCCCATGGTGTAGGAGGTTGCGCGACTTAGGTGGCTTTAAGCTAGGGGTTCAGTGATGAACCGAATCTGGCAGTGGCTTGCAGCTGCTTGTGCTGCCCATCATCGACCTGTGCCATGGTAGCCCAAATAATCTCTTAAGACAGTCTTAACTAGAAATCCTAGCCCTTGCTTTCTAGTACATGCTTTCATTTTCTTTAATTATCCTGTAAAAGTGAGGAGAAAGGTAAAGGAAAAACACGAAGCTCTCTTTTCCATGCCCTGCTGAGCTGTGAGATTTAGCCTTGTTTCCTACCCTGTCCCCAGTACCAAGAGCATCTCTTCAGAACTTGAAAACCTGATTTCTGTAAGGATATGGTGGCTGTGTTTGTGTATACAGCAATGCAAAAATGCTACCGTTCTTGACAGCAGTAACAAGTCTGTGCAATGAAAAATACTTGGGACTGGATTTGTCAATATTTTATGCACCAGATAGTTTGATCTTTCTTCAGCGTGCCTTGACTGACCTAAGATTGTGCCAGCTTCTGCATGGAGGGGCTTTAGTACAGTCTAGCATTTACCTAGGTTTAAAGAAACATGTTTCTTTATGTTGTTAAGTGTGGCTTCACCTCTTGCCTTCTAACAGAACAAGAGTTCAGGAAGAAATGTGCAAAAACATCATATGGGCAACTTTGTACTAAAGAAAGCTTGGGATGATACTACGTTATTTCTGTGAAGTGGTTTTATCCTGTAGATTGTTTTTTCTTCTGTCTCCCTTGATTCACCACATCTGGACCCTGGTCAATAGTCTGAGGATACATCTGGTGTTGATCGCTCTTTATAGGCGTTTAACTTGCATTTATATAATGTTGTGTTTGTGTGGTGAGGAGTGACTAACTTCTGCCTTATTTGGACTTTAAAGGATGTCATCTAGAATTCAGTTGCTAAAACTATTCCTTATTTTGTACCAAGGTGTCCAGTAGCTTTATATGAGTTCAAAAAGCTTAAGTTTCAGATATCTACTGCCTTTAAGCTGCTGTATTAAGAATTTCTACATAATGGATCTACTTTATTCGTGAACACGGTCATAGGCAGGAACTTTAGCACTAGAAATACTAATAACTGCTTCAAGCAGTCCTGTAGGCCTCAGCTGGACAACGCCAGGGTGTGCAGCTCTTGCAAAACGTAGTGTGCATGACATGCATGCCAACTTAAGATCAGCTATCGCAGGCACTGGTGTTAGTGGTACGAATAAATTACTTAATCTTTCAGGCCTTGTTATTGGAGCTTTCTTGCAAATGAGGATGCTGAATATCATGATGCCATTGATACGTGGTACCTGGTTCTCACTAAAGCAATATCCCAGTGCTGGAAGCCGAATGGGAAGGGAGAAGTGTCGCAAGGATGTAATCGGGGAGAAACGTTGCAAGATGTTTGTTGTGAACAGATGGAGTGCATCATGGCACCATGACTTATTTGCACGGGCAGAGGAAGACGGGGTTTGTGGCTGCTGGCAGTATTAGATAACAATCTGTCCCACCCATATATAAGGAGTATTGGAGTAGGGAATTTTTTCTGATCGCATAAGCATACTGAAACTAAACTGAAGTTACTCAAGTCCCAGAACTTCCTCCAGACAACAATGACACAACACAGTTGAAATGGATGTAGAGCTACCAGATCCCTGGGTAAATTTTCATGAGCTTCAGTTATTTTCCACAATGAAGTTTTGAATGAAAGTATTTTATTAATGTTAGAAAGTAGACTAACACTCGTTGATCTTACCTCTTAGCTCTTTATGCTGTCATTGAAGAGGCCCATAAACTGTTTAGCTAACTGTCATTGCCAAGTAGGATTTTTGGTATCCCCTTCTTGCATAACTGTGGTCTCTTTCCCTGGTCTTTTCCTCCGAGCTGTTTTGGTCAGCAGTATAAGAGGGTGGCCCATGCAAACAGTCAACGCCTCTTCACAGTAGCCTAACCAAATCAAAAGGTAGAAATGTTAGTGAATGGATAGTCTGAGGCTCCCTTTCATCAATTGGGAATTGGGGTTTGAATTTGAACTTCTGTTGAATTTGACCTATTCTGAAATGCTGTTTCTGTGAACTTTGATATTTAAATTTGCAATACTTTATTTATGAGTGAATAATTATTCCCTAAAAGATACTTACTTAAAGTAAAAGCAAATGGAAATGCAAGCTGCTGCTGCTTCAAAATAGTTTGTGGAATTTTCTTTGGTTTAGATGAGTAGGAAGGGCGTGGGGTTTGTTGTGGGAGGAAAAAAAAAAAAAACTACCAGAGGAAAACAAAACAAAAAACCAAGAAGGAATGGAGGAGTTAAACAAAACTTGATGAGAGTAGAAGAACCCTTACTGCTTTAGCTAGCTATGTGAAAAATGTATTTCATTAGTCTGTCCATACAGCTATTTTTGAGACATTATGTCAAAGGGAATCACTGATGGGTAATGCAATGGAAAGAAATAAGGTTTTGTCTTTCTCCTTTTCCCACCCCTTTCCCCCAGCAATCCTTTGCATCCATGTGTTACAACTTTGTGTGTTTTCCAAATGACCAGCTGCTTTCTAGTTCTAATATGCACCTTTCTTTTAATTTTAGGTTCTGTCTTCTTTTTGCTGACTCAGACTACAGATTCCAAGGAAAGGAGGGGGAACTGGAATAAAATACTCAAGTGCCAGAGGAAAAGCCAGACTAGCCAATGAAAACTTCTGTTACTAAACTGTAGACTGCTCTCACTTACACATAGTGGGGGGAAAAAAATTGCTGTCGATTCAAAGTTTATGAAATGACTTTTGCAGACTTTGCTCACTGAACTTCAGATAGGCTAAAATCCTTCATCTCGGGTTGAATTAGGAAATGGAAATATGACTCCTTGCTGGTGTCTTCCATCTTCCTCCCCCTCTGCAGGGTTTTTTGTTTGGGGTAGGAAATTCTGAACAAATTGTATGGCGTCAACCAAACTTACAGTTGATGGTTATGGATGACATAGGAACTTCAGATTTATGTCTCTGCAATGACACCTGATTAAGGCAAAGGTTGAAAACTGCTCATCAGCTACTTTGTCAAAACTTAATAGTAACTATTATGATCATGCTTTCGCTCTTGTTCTAAGATGTGAACTCTGGGGTGATGTTCCCTGGAAGACAAGAGCAGATAAGTCATCTTCTTGGATTGGAAACGGAAATAATATGAGAATGCCCAGAAGAAACTTAGTAATTCAAGCCAGGACTCGTTGGCTATTAGTGGGCCTCGCTTTACTGTTCAGTTTAGTCTTGCTCATGTATTTGCTGGAGTGTGCTCCCCAGACAGATGGTAATGGATCTCTACCTGGTGTCGTAGGTGAAAACATGGGTAAAGAATACTATCAAGCTCTCTTGCAGGAACAAGAAGAGCATTATCAAAACAGAGCTACCAGTCTGAAACGTCAAATTGCCCAGTTAAAGCAAGAGCTTCAGGAAATGAGTGATAAATTGAAATCCCTACAGGAAAAAAAGAGCCCCAAGGTCAATGGTATGAACTACCAGAGCACCAAAGAACAAGCATCCAATGATCTCCTAGAGTTTCTTCATTCCCAGATTGACAAAGCTGAGGTGAGCGTGGGGGCCAAACTGCCTAGTGAGTATGGCGTCATTCCTTTTGAAAGCTTTACGTCTGTGAAGGTATTCCAGTTGGAGATGGGCCTCACTCGGCATCCAGAAGAGAAACCTGTTAGAAAGGATAAACGAGATGAATTGGTGGAAGTTATTGAGGCTGGCCTAGAAGTTATCAATAATCCAGATGAAGAAGATGGACAAGATGAAGAAGATGGAGTAGGAGAGAGGCTGCTGTATAGTGAAAATGATTTCATAGAAGGTATGGTTATTACATGCTTTCCAGCCTGTTAACAGAATGTCACAACAGGTATTTAATGGTGTTTGTATTTTTAGGGGTTTTACCTACTTGAATATGGCCTTGAACAGTAATTACACAGTGAGAACCTTTATTTCTAATGATAAGGATGTTTGTGCTTTGTTATCTTGTGTTTTGAGTAGGGAGCAAGAAATCCATTGCAGAAGAAGGGCTTACCACAAGAAGTGTACAGGGGAAGTTGCAACCGCTTAAAATACTGAGGCGTTCATAATGGATTGTAGCTGAAGTCAGCGTGATACAACTGCTTATGGTATAAATAACTGAAAGTCTTCCAGTGAAACTGGTGGCGATGGGAGGGAGAAATTGATTCATCTCTCTTGTTCCAGCGTAGTTAAGCAATTCAGTATGAAGCTACAGGGTTTTTCTTCACTGATCTCTATGCTACTTTTAGTTAATATTCAGGCTTTTGACTTGCGTAGAGCTGGCGTACTCGTATTGGAGGGAGAGCATTGGTAGTCTAACATGTTCTGGTCGTGTGAGCTGAAGAACTTGGTGTCCTGAATAGACCCTTCACGGTACGCTAGTTACGGGGTTTGCTGAGCTGTGCAACCTTGAACGGTTCTCTTGTCTATTCAGTTCTCTCTCAGTGCTTCTAAATTTAATTAGAGAACACATTATAAAAACATATAATAAAAACAAATATAGCAATTATGCTTTCAACATTTAGTGACACCCTTAAAAGATGTGTTGGTGTTAATTCTTACAGAAGTTTTCTTTCAAAGTACAGTGTAATGCTGATGGAGATAAGTATTATCAAAAACTGCCCTAGTACCTCTTTTTTGTATTTACAGTATTAAATACAGTTCATGCTGCCATAAAAAAACCCAAAAGTTGGACCATGTTATAAGAGCATTACTGTAAAAGGGATTCTGGATCTCAGCAGTGCTGATGTCTGCACTATTAAGCAAACACATGCTGGAGAAAGGTACCGTTGGCCTTGAAATAATCAGTTCTTTCAGTCTAAGATGATGTAACTGGTCTGTAGCACAAAAAGTAACAGCTACTGTGTTTTAAGTTTAATGCGAGTACTCTTCTTCATTCCAGAAGGGGGGGCAGGGCGTGGAACCCGCTCAACTGGCTCAGGATAACACAGCCAGCACAGTGTTAGACCCTTAGGACAGTTTTCACTTAAAACCATATTATTTCATCTGGAGGTAGTCGTTCTTGCAGTCTTTTGTTTTCTTTTTATATGAAGTGTGCAGCTGCTTTTCCTTTACTGTTTTAGATACTGCTTATACTCTACTAGATGGTTGGGTTTTTTTACCAGCACTGAAATAGTTCATTTTTCTTAGCGTACTGCCTTTAGTGACTGCAGACCTCCAAGAAAACAAGGAGATGTAGGACCTTAAATTGTACTTATACCTCTGCCTCTGTTTACACCAGTGTATTGATTATTGGTTTTGGAGGTGAAACTAGTTTCCTTTTCTTGTAAAGGCAGTTTCTTCAAGCATAGGTTACAGGAACTGTAGAAAAAAATACTCAGCACTTAAAAGAAAGTATTTTTATGCTGTAGCTCATGTGGGCATGTTAGCAGCTAGCCATAGTGATACGTAGCAGTGTCTTGGTTCAGACAGAGGTTGTGGGCTGTGCGGGTATTGTGTGTTTATGTGTATGTGAGAATAGTACTGGCTAATTTAGACACTAAGCCAGCAAAAAAAGCTGCTTCTGAATATTAACACTTTTTTTTTTTTCCCTCCTTCTATTGTTCCAAAACTTAGAGGTGAGAAACGGAACCAGCCAGTAGTGGTACCTGCAGGTCCGTCACCCTGCAGCCCTGTGACCGAGCTCTAGCACGCTACCTCGGTTGTCAGCTTGTGCATCCTCCTTTGGTGGAAGTGCAGTTGGAAAGTTGATGTCTGTCCATTTAGAAAATACTTAACCTATCGTAAACTGGTGGGTTCAAGTTTCATAGCAGAC
This sequence comes from Burhinus bistriatus, assembly GCA_013397275.1. Taxonomy (NCBI): domain Eukaryota; kingdom Metazoa; phylum Chordata; class Aves; order Charadriiformes; family Burhinidae; genus Burhinus; species Burhinus bistriatus. Next base: position 488,297 of record VYXH01009652.1, on the reverse strand, counting down.
TCGGTGTATCTACTGAGTCACGACAGTTCCTGTAAATGTCCTAAGAGCACAACTAAATTGTTGCTGGATTAGCATTGCTTGTTTAGAGAAACAGTTTGTTAAAGTCAGCTTGAGTTAAATACTTTGTCACAAGTTCTGTATCCTCTTCAATTGCTAAAGATTATTTTGTAATAAGTGATTTAGGATTAAGACTAGAGGTTTATGCAAATTGAAAAGAAGCTGAGAAACTTGGTGTGTGGATTATTGGGGGGAGGCAAAAGAGAAAACTGATACTGCATTAGTTAATACATAACCATCATATTTTATGCTTAATACAGATAAACTGATTTTTCTTTTGTTCTGACTTGCAGGAATTTTTTCTCAAAACTAACACATATCTGTCTACAAAAACTTACCCACAAAGCTGTGCCACAAGTACAAGCTAGACTAGAAACAGGCATTTTTATTCTAGAAGCATTCTAGTTTCCTACTGCAATAGACTTAACTTTTCCTGTAGGTAAATGTTTGGTTCTGGGAATTATTTCAGCTTTTTTCCTAGACCTGTGAAATACTAGACTAAACATTGAGCTATGTAATCTTTTGTGGTATGCGCTTTAAGTTGTATTAGTAATCCTTTAGAGAATTAGGTGACTGTTTAAATAAGTTTAGAGTTTTTTATCTTATAGGCAGTTTTACCTAATGGGATCTCTTCATCACCACTGAATGTCTGAAGTTCTTCCCCAGCATTTACCTCACATGTCTTTGCCCACTCAGTGGATTATCACCGTCTTGATTTGTAAAAGCACTCAAGATATTTGTTTCTTACTGAATTTTAGAATTTACCTATATTGGAGTCACTTGTGACAACAAAGACTAATGACCTGAATTTAAACTTAATCTGCCTTTTCCATTTTATAAGTAGACGTTTCCTAAGTAAATGTTTCTGAAAAAGTACACTTAATTACTCAATAATACATGTTAGTCTGAATGAACTGATTTTTATTACTCTAATACCACCGGGACCAAAAAACTTCAAAATGCCTGCTGATGGATGGTAACTTTCTTGTTGCTGCTCTGTTTTTTGCTCTGTGCCCTTGATTTAACTGTTCATGCGGTTCCTTTGCTGCATGCTCAGCCTCTGTGGTCTCCACGTGAAGATATTCTGCCTTCTACCAGTGGTGCAAGGAAGCTGTATCCACGATAGAGAGCAACCTGTTCAAGTGTTAGCCAAACTGATGTTCATTTGTTTGGGGTTTTTTTAGTGTTGCAAAACAAAATAATGACCCGCTTGTGTTCTGGAGTTGTGATTAGGCAGAGTTGCTACAGTCATATCATGGCTATTGGCAGGCTTTGAGCAATAACATCAAATATAAAAAAAAAAAAAAATTTGTAAGTATGCATTGCAACTATAAAGATACTTTCTGAAAGCTCCAAATTATTTTTCACAAGGCTCCATTGACTTGCTGTGCTAATGAAAAGAAAATCAGTGAGTTTCTCAGCTCTGTAGGGCTTTGTTTGCTGCATTGTTACCTTTTTAGCTTTGCTGCAACCCAAAGTGAAACTTCCCAGATTCTAATATTAACAGATCAAAAACCTGACCTTAAAAAAAAAAAAAGTCTTGTTCTGCAGTTGCTGTTTGAGGAACACTTTGAAGTTTTTTTTCCTTAATATTTCTATTAGATCGCATAACTCTCAAGGGTATGAGAACAACAAGAGTACACTGTTCCCTTTGGGTGAAGAGCACCCCTAGGAGGATAAAAGTTGCAATATTATGTATTTTCACCAATGAGGGGGTCTAGGACTACAAACAATGAACCTAATTGCTGAGTTGGGCATTCTGAGATAGTCCTTGATTAAAAATACGTTTGATAATATTGAGAAACAGAGGATAAGTAAAATGGGAAGAGCACAATAGTATTACCTCTGTCTGTCCCCTTTCTTCAGAAGCCCGAGACATTAAGTTTTTAATAGTAATGCAAAACACATTGGGGAGCCTTCATGGACGTCTGTGCTTCACTATCAGTGTAGCTGGGTTATTTGGGTTACTTTTATCGGTGTAACTGGTTTATTTTGTAAAGAGATTGAAAGCTTTTCCATTGGACAGATATTTAAAATTAACCTTTGGAAACAGAGCCATTAGCACGTTTTCAGAAGCTAATAAGCAATTAGTTAATCTCGAATAAAGGTCTTGTTACTGAATGTCTACCAGAATTTGAGTGCTGCTGTTCGGGTCCACTTCCCTTGCTTCTGTGTTTTCAGTTGGAACTGGGCAAAGTCCAGAAACTACCTTTAGGTCTGAATCTCAAGGGAAGACTCCCCACCCAAAGTATGTCCTTGGCATGTAAAAATTGTTTATCCCAATGCTCCAAGCTTAGAGGCAAAACTCTTCCAGAGTCCTTGCCATCCGTAGAGCAGCGTGGACTGTTTGTCGTGCAAACACCTCTTTTAGTATGTCCTGCATAGGACCAGAAACTGGCCAGTGTCCTGGGAACTTCAATGGAGAATTTTAATACACACAAAAAAATGGGACATATGTCTTAAATTCCATAGACCAAATACTTTCTTGGTAGTTGTAAAACAAATAATAGTATTCAAGGCAATAGAAGAACAACTTTTTGGCTTTGATAGTAATTGATTCCCAGTATTCCTAAGACTTGATTTGTTTGGTGAGAAGCAGAACTTCTGCAAAGGGAGTAAATCTTCATGGACCAGGAATAACAGCTGTTAAATTACTTCTGCTGCTTTTTACCTCTTTTCTTATAGAGCTCTATTTTGGATGGCAGCCAGTGTATGCTAGTTGGAAGGTGAGATAGCAGCTTTTATTACATGAGTCAGTCCCAAGTGTTAAAAGCCTGAATACGCTAAGAAGTAAAACAGATGTGGGTTCTTTTTCTGGCTGTTCTCAATTCTGGCTTCTGTGTATAGAAGCTTTAATCCCATAAAAGTATTCAAATTAGTAGGTTACCTGTGGAGGTTAGCTCATAGCAAGGAGAATAATTGAAGGAGCACATAATATTTAAAAAGTGTGGCGCTGGTAGGATCATAAATGTCTTGAGTTGGAAGGGACCTATAAGGATCATTGAGTCCAACTCCCAAGGATGTTGAGACTCAGAAGTTTGCAATCTTATATTCCAGCAACTGAATATTGATAAGGCACTACTCAAATTTGGACCTGCATATTAAGATATTTATGAAGTTACAGCAGAGGGTTTTTTAAAGTTTACTTTAATCTGGAAGTTTTTCTGTCCTACGCCAGCCGTCTGTTGTAGACTGACATCTAAGCTTATCCTTTGATTAAAGATAAGCCATTGGCAGCCGTGACGTTTTTCAAAAACTTCACTTAAATTGTAAATGGTATTTTCATCAGTAAACAGCTATTGGATACTACAGAAAGGAATATAGTATACAATACTGAATGTTACTTTATGCAAGAGTACTAGTACAAAGTATTTGCATATCACATGAGAGCACAGCATGCAAACACTGTGGTGCATCAGCTGCTGCCATAACGAAGATGTTGTTTTCAAGCTACGGCGCAAGACTACTTGGCAGAATGGGTTAGACTGGGAAAGGATTGAGAGGGATTTAAGATCTTTTTTTCCTTCTGACAGTCAGCACTGTGGAATCCTATTGTTTGACTGAAACACCCTTTTCAGTACTTGTCATTAATACTGATTTGAAACTGTCATGCTTTTCCTGGGCATTAAAATGTGGTGCATGTTTTAGGCAGCGCTGTGTTCACAAAGGAATAAATGTGGATTTCTGTCTCTTAAAGGAGTGCATTGCAAAACTTCGTTCAAAGGGTGGAAAGCATTTAAGCTGAAAGGTTAAATTCAGTCACCCTTAACTTCCAGTGATGGCACCAGCTTGTCCTGCTACACCCTGACTCCCACAGACCCTGTGTGGTGGTGATGGTCGTCATCCACGCTTGCTGTCGGGTCTGCCAGTGCAAGGCTCGCCTGCAAGAAAGAGTGTGGTAGAGCTGAATATTGGAGGGGAACAGGGAACTTGCTGGAGAAGAGAGACTGTTGGGCAGACAGGGGGACAGGGGCAGAGGGAGGGGACGTCAGTGATTGAAACTGGATTTGGTTTGGGGAGGGAAGCTTCAGCAAAGGAACATGGAGGGAGTTAAGTAGATTTACGGAAAGGACTCTTTGTAAAGGAAGCCTGGGATATAGAGGAAAAAAGTTGGGGCAAGGTGTTGTACCCTGAGACAGACAAACTAAACCAAGCTGCTCTTTGAGGGCTACTCCCTTCACGTGCCTTGAGCCTTCCTGATTGCAGTTGCAGAAAAGACAACAAAAAGGACAGTATCAATGCTGAGCACAAGACAACCCTCATCTATTTCATCCCCTGCCACCTTCTTTCTGGGTGGGAGGCTGGGAGAGGTTTTCAGAAGGAGGGCTGCAGTAGCTGCTCTGGAGGCTGGCTTGCAGGAGAAGAGGTGGTTCAGACCATCCAAGTGAAGGGAAGTACACTGGTTGCATGGTGTAAAGGCAGGTGTTCATCACACTTTGGGATATGCGGCTGCTCATAACTTTTTCAATGGTCTGTGTGGCCAGCTCAACTGGAAGTTGTTTGGTTCATAGTGGAGCTTGTGTTTCATCACCACGGTATACCTTTTCCTTGTGGGGGAGAGGAGAGCTGAGATGGGATGAACTTAGGGCAGTTCTGTTGGAGGATCTTTCCCGTCATCATTTCATACTCTCAGGTTGGTATAGATACAGGCTTACCAACACAGAGCTCAGTTCAGTCAAAGCCACAGATGAGTCTTGGTCTTTTTCTTTGTGGTGTAAAATTAAGCTGTTGATTTGACTCACTTCCGTGACGGTCCTTAAATGAAAGCGATCAGCTCACCTAAGTATTTGTCCTGAACGGGATAGACTTCTCTACCTGTTTGGAGGAAAATGTCTCTAAATAAGTAATGCTGTTTATAGAGAACTGCTTCTGTTTTCTCGAAGTGTTACAGCTATGTAGAAAACTGCTTATGTCCTTAGAGGACCATAGCCACAGTAAAATGCCACTATCCTTGTTTATGCGATAGAAAGCACTGTAGCTAGTGGTCAGCAGTAAAAACAGTTTTAAAGCATTCCAGCATTTATCGCACGGATTATGATTTTTTTTTTTAGATATCACATTTCAGATTTTACAGGCTTTGTCAAGCGAGTTATTGTGTCATTTGTTCTGCCCACAGCTTGTGTTGTGTTGATTGCTGGCCAGATGACCTCAGCTTTTACTGTGGAGTAACTCAGGGGAAGATCCTTACTGAAGGGCTTAAGAACAGGCAATATTAGATTTCAGCCATCCTTTTCCATAGCAAATAGTTGAATTCCCTTTTGTTGGGAAGACTCAACTCTAATTCTGCCTGAGAAGTTGATGTAGGACCATAAAACCTATCTCAGAAGCAGAGGAGGCTGGAGTTTGTTTGAGGTTGTTTTTCAGATCTGGTCTAAGAGGGTAGGAGGGTGATTGTGAATGGTGGTGGTGGTTTGTGGATTTTTTTTGTTTGTTTTTAGGAAAAACCTGTAAGCTTTTTCCCCCCAAAGCTTTATTTTTCAATTCTTTATAGTTCTCAGGAAAAACAGTTTCTGAAATAAAATTGCTGGGATCTTTGACTTTACAAATTACTTGTGTGACTTATTCTTCAGGTTACTATCGTACAGAAAGAGATAAAGGGACACAGTATGAGCTGTTTTATAAGAAGATGGATGGCATGGAATACAGGCATGTCACCTTGTTCCGACCTTTTGGACCCCTCATGAAAGTGAAGAGTGAAACGGTCGATATTTCTAGATCAATCATTAACATTATTGTCCCTCTTGCTGGAAGAACTGAGGCATTTGCACAATTTATGCAAAACTTTAGGTAGGTGCGTGAGATTATATAGCGAGCTATATTGCTGACTTTCAGTATTTTGTTTCCTTTTCAAAATGAATTTCTGCTCTGGTGGATTTGCGACGGAAATAATGATTCCAACATTGTGTGCAACTGCCTTGGGATGTTTGTAATTGGACCTGTTGTATGGAGAAAAATATTCCTTCTAAAAGGATTTAAGAGATTCTCAAACTGCACAAAAACCCCTTTTTAGACTGAATGCCAGGGCCACTGTGAACCTGGACACAGGTGATCTTGAACATCATTTTTATATTTACATCCGCTTTTGAGCTCCAGTTTATAAAATAACGTGTTGGAATGAGACACACAGTATTGGAACCTTGTGATTCAAATGGGAAAGATGGGGAAAGAAGAGATAAAAGCCTTTTTTCTTTGTTTTCTTTAGAAACTAGTTGAAGTCTGACCAGAATACTTAGATCTGCTGATACTTTTAAATGCAATAGCTTTTAAGTACCTGAAGCTTCTGTTGTGTTGCAAGTAATTATTAATATCTCCTTATCTTTGTGCTTATAGGGATGTGTGTATTCATCAGGATAAGCGTGTCCACCTCACAGTGGTGTATTTTGGACAAGATGGGCTATCAGAAGTAAAAAGCATCCTAGAATCCGTAGCTAGGTAAGTGTGTCAATCCAATGTCAGTCAATACAAACAATGTTGATTGGCATTTAAAATGTTTTTTTTAAAAGGATGAAATAATAAAAAGAATAATTTTAAAGTCCATTACAGGTTAATAGGAAAAGTAAGCTTTATTTACCGTACACTATTTTTTGGTTGGCATTTTACAGCTTAAGTTGCAAAAGTCTCCTGAAGACTACTAAAAATCAAGTGATAGGCCAAAAAAGACTAACAGCAGTGGCTTTGAGGTTTCTATCTGACAGTCTGAAAAGCAACAGGGGTGAGTTTTGCAGTGAATATTCAGGCACGCTAACAGATCGATCACAATTAAAGTTCTTTGGAACTGGGATGTACATTTCAATAGCTCTTTCACTGGAGAATCAATTTGACTTAATGATAAGGAAGAGAAATGAAGTCAAAGTAGGCTGGTGGGCTGCTGACTCTGAAAAGTTAAGCCTTGCCCTCTGTCCCCTGGGTACCAGGTAACTGGGCCCATGCTTACCTTCTGCTGTAAAACAACTTCAAGCACTGTTTCATCGTGGCTGTCTCAGCAAATAACATTAAAGTAGTACGGATGTAAAATTCCCAAATGTTGCTCTATTCAGTGCTGTGAACTCATTGGGCATTTATCTGGTTCTTTATCTTCTCAGCGGTGCTACTGTTGAGTATCTTCACTCTGTTCTCTGTGGGCATTGCCCTCTGAAGTGTCCCCGAAGTAGACATTTAACTTTGCTTGAAGATATTCCCCGGGTATATTTCCAGTCTCCCTTTGCTGCTTCTTCCCTCTTCTGCGATGAGTACAGGCATGTGTGCTACTGGTATGAAATAGCAAGGAGAAGCAAACTTGACTGGGTTATGGTGGTGTCACCATACAGATGGTGGTTTGCCTCAGAGTTTGGTGCCAGGACTCTGGCTTTCCATTTGCCTTCCTCTCTCACGTGATGAAGACAGAGATACTGCTCTATTAGTCAGGGCTACTTAGTTTGTGGGGACAAATTTTAGATGGCATTGTAATTTCAGGGAGCGCTTTCTTTCATTCACTTCAGTTGCCAAAAGACCTTTTTAATCTGTCTGAATAATTAAATGCAAAGTGAAGTTACGAAGTAAGACAGGTCCATCTTTTTACAATGGCTAGGCTCTGACACTTAAAATAGACACTAAGTGGAACAGATTACTTTTTTCCTCATCGTGATGATCTAACTGTGCTTTTAAAAAAATTTCTGGAATGAAATTACTGTAAAATGCTGAAAAAGTCTAAATGGTCCCTTCTGCCCCCATGGATTTATTTTGGGTTTGGGTCTGTTTTTCTTTTAGAGAAACTAACTTCCACAATTACACGCTCGTCTCTCTGAATGAGGAATTTAACCGAGGCCGGGGACTTGACATGGGTGCCAGAGCCTGGGAAAAGGGCGAGGTCCTGATGTTCTTCTGTGATGTTGATGTTTATTTCACAGCCGAGTTCCTCAACAGTTGTCGTTTAAATGCTGAGCCTGGTATGTTCATTTACAGTTGCTGTAACTGCGTCTTGTCGTCTTGTTTGGTTTAAACTGCCCTGTGTAGAAAACTAACTTGAATGGTGGAGCTTATTCAATACCACGCACCTAGGAAAATGCAAAATACTCTGTGCACAAAAGACAATAGTTTTTAGAAACAACTCTTGCCTTAGTGTATCTTGTTTTAAGAACACATTGTCTTTTTTTTTGTACAATAAGTACAATTTTCACATCTTCTTAAGATTTGACTGTCTAAAAGCTGGACAGTTTAATTGCTTTAACAATTAGACTGCATGTAAATTTGTATAACAAAACTCAATGTAGCATTTACGGTGGAAGATGATTTTTGTTACATTGAAATCTCTAACAAGTTTGGTTTATGTCTTCTCACACTTGTATGGCCAAGACTTATCACATAGGAATGGTTTTCAGTAGAGCTACACGATGTGCTCCTTACGGAGACTGAGCTCATGTTCCACATTTACCTCCCAAGATCTGAAATTTTCTGACCATTTTTCTCAAGTTTGTATGAAGCTTGCTTGTTCTACAAGCTTCTGCCAAGAAGAATAAAGCTTCCTTGAGTTAAAAGGCACGGTAGTTAAGACCTTCTCCTGGCAAACATTTGTTTGGGTTCTTTTTTTAATGCTTACTCTTACTCCAGATTTGTTGCAGCCAGAAACCATTTTCCCCAAATGTCAATTTGGAATGAATAGATACTTTTTCTTCACACAATAAACAAGCAAGAAAATCCGCTATAAGCCAGATATTTGGATTCTGTTTCTTACTTTTTCTTTCATTTCTGTCTGTCTCTGCACTTCGTGAAACGAGTTGTATAAATCATTGGAAAAACTTGGGAGAGGAGCATCTTGTGAGCTTTCACGAGGAAGGGAGTCTGAGAGACTGCTTGGCAATTCATACTGACAGTTTGTCACCTTTGCTTCAAGTGAGATCTGGAAACACTTCTCACACGTACAGAGTTCATGCCCAAATCAGGGTACGGAGTATTCTCATGGGCTGTCATCAATACCTTTGCAGCACTGGCAATGCAAGAGAGCCTTTAAAAAAATATTTATCTGGCTTCTGTAATAGGCATAGAACTGCTGTCACAGTATAATGGGGATACTTGTGATGCTTAATGCCCTTGCGGTACATCCTGGATGTACACACTTTTAAATGCTTATGGAAAGAGGCAGGCTCATAAAACTCAAGCTATGCAAGGTGTTCCTTGGACTTGGTTATTTTTCAGCTTTACTGCATACCATTGTTGCGGGGATTTTTCACTGTCATCTAATGTGATACTGTGATACAGTATAATATATGTGATACACAGATATGTAGTATTTTATATGTATATAAGTATGTATATACATAAATGTATACCTATAGAATATAGAAAAATATGTGTACACATATTTTTTTAATCCTGTGGCCTCTGCCCCACTAGATGTTATGGGCTACCTAAATGGGAAATCCTAGCAGTTAGACCTTAAATTTATTTTTTTTTCCACAAGATGGCTAATAGCTAATATTTTGCATAAAGAGAGCATTTCTAGTTTCCTCCTGCTTTCAGAAAGCATGCCCACAGTGAGTAACAATTACCTTTTGACTTCCAGGGAAAAAGGTTTTTTATCCTGTGGTATTCAGCCTTTATAATCCTGCTATTGTCTATGCCAACCAAGATATACCACCCCCTGTGGAGCAACAGTTGGTAAGTAGCGTGATTTATTCTGGGTAGAATTAGTTGTGCTTTGTAGTAAAACAAAATTAAGTGTAACTTAATAGTCTGTTTGGGATATCTTGTGACCTTTGGCAGCGCATATCTAAACACTTTCCTCCATTATGGGCAAAGCACTTGGAAGAAAAGCTTATTAAAAAGTACAAAACTCATTCTTAGATAAACTTGGGAGTTCTAGCTAGATTTAAAAAAAGAAAAAAAGTGCTATTAATCAAGTGAGGTTGGTGGTTCTGATCTATTGCTTAATTCTGGCTTGGAAAGCCAGTATTTTAGGAGGATAGTGGCATAACATGACAGCAACTTTCGTCTTATGTTCCATCAAAGAAAGAAGTGGTTGAAAGGAAAAAAAAAAAAAAAACCAACCTGTAAACGGCGCTTGACAAGCTTCCCTCGGTATCGACTCTTTGCTAACTCCCCAATGGTAGTTGCGGGAAGTGTGCCATGTAGCTGGAGGTGGGCTGAGATGTTCGGTCCGTTGCTTTTTCTGTGCTGTGGACAGCTGTGCTCTGTGCAGACTGTTGCTTTACCTTGGCCATTCAACATCTGCCAGAACCACTGGCTGCTGCACAGCTAATTTCATCCGGCTTTTGGAATGAGAAACACTGCTTGTAGGGAAGCTTGTAGTCAAAATAATAAACAAATCAACGCTACAAGCATTCAAGACAATAGGTTTAAGGGTAATTTGGGGCTCAGCAGAAAGAAGGAAGTACTGTATTTCTGGGTCTTTGCCCAAGGATGGAATGGCCGCGGTTAATGTCCAGCCTGACTCTTTTCCAAGAGACTGCATAAATGAAATTGGGTTTCGCAGCTGGGTTAGTCAGGTTTGGAGGAGAGAGCGTGCAACATAGCCTTACTAAAAGAAAAACATAATAACCTGCATCCCTTACATTGTTTGCAAGGATCCTACTGAAAGTAGGAGGGAAGCTTTTGCATGTGGCTTCAGGTAGTCGCAGCTGAGAGAGGAGTGAGCTCCTGCCCGACAACTCTGCTGCTTACTTTCTTGAATCAATCACAAAACTTACTTTTCTTGTCATACCAGAACAAGAAGAGACAAATGTGGCCTTAGAAGCCAGGTAGGAATTGGAGTATCAGAACAGATGATTTGGCAATAGACTACCAAAACCTTACTGCTTGATCTGAGCAGGTACATAGAAATTAGAGGTGGTGTGGCAGACGGTAAATGTGGAAACTGCAATGAGAGTCAGTGTTTGGAATCGGATGGCAAAGGGTGAAGTGAACAGCAGGTAATTAGGAAGCCCACATCTGTGCATGACACAGAAATACTGGAAGTGATAGATGCCGTATCCTGCACTAAGCAAATGATTGGAAGAGCTTAGCTTTCTACAAAAGCAAGTGCCGTGTACCTCTCAATGTATTTCATATTTCAGAATGATACTGTTTTAAAATTGCAGGTACACAAGAAGGATTCTGGTTTCTGGCGGGATTTTGGCTTTGGGATGACTTGTCAATACCGAACAGACTTTCTGACTGTTGGTAAGATGATACTGTAAAAAAAAAAAAAAAAAAAGTGTTTAAAAATTGGTTCTCTGTTCTTATTTAACAACAGGAAAGTAATGCATTGATTTCTTTTTTTTTATTTTCGCAAGTCCAACAGTCAGACTTGCTTGACAAGTTTGACCAATGAGATAAATTAATTTTTCTAGATTTTGATGTCCCATCCGATGAGTGTTAAAAGTCATAATATTTTTAGTAGCAGCATTTCCCTCTATAGAGCTTCTGAAAATCTTTCATTTTTTCTGTGTTGTGACTGAGGTAAATTAATCCCTCAACTAAACCACTAACGGAGAAGAAGCATTCAAATTCTTTCTTTTAAATAACCTCGAGTAGTTGAATGTAGTTGTTGGAGGCTTTAGAAATGCGCTTTGCCACCCCCTTGTGGGATGCTGTTAGAACAGCTTGGTGCGCTTCAACTGGAAGACCGTCTCCCAAGACAGTCTGCCGGAAGGTGTAACGATACAGCCCTGTGGCTTGAATGCAGGCACAGTGCCATGCGTATGGTATATGCTAAATGAAGACTTTGGAATTCCAGAGTTTTGAAACTGTGCATGAGCCTGGGTCGATTTTTACTATGGTCCTGGAAAGGCAAGAGAACTTGAAATGGCGGCACGGGTTCCCTTCCTTAATCCAGCTTTTTGAGTTGTGACCAATGGAGTAATTGCTGGCGTTTTTAGAGAGGACTTTTCGTATGGTGCATGACTGCTTCGCTTCCCAGCTGCTAAAATCCATTATGATTGCTAAAAATAACCCAAAAGCGTAGCCAGTGAGGTTTGCCTGCAGTTTTGTGCAGCTGGCACATGGGATGTCATGCATAATGCGATTTGGAGACACTGTTCTAAGAGACTCTGAAGCTGGCAGCGCGTGATCTGTGTCCTGGGCAGTTTCCACCACAAAGGATGTGCTATGCTTGAAGCTCCTCTCCCTCAATTTGGCATGCTCTGGCATGGAAAACTTAAAGTTAATTGCTCCAGAATTTCTGGTATGTCGTACCAGATTTGGTAATGTGTTACAGAAGGAGTGTTGCTCTTTTTGCCTTGTATCTAACCTGTGTGCCAAAATAACGTTTTCTGACATTGTTTTTTATAGGGGGGTTTGACTTGGAAGTGAAAGGCTGGGGCGGTGAGGACGTTCACCTTTACAGAAAGTACTTGCATGGCGACCTTATTGTGATCAGGACACCAGTCCCTGGTCTCTTTCACCTCTGGCACGAGAAACATTGTGCAGATGAACTCACTCCAGAGCAGTATCGCATGTGTATCCAGTCCAAAGCCATGAACGAGGCCTCTCACTCGCACCTTGGGATGCTGGTCTTCAGGGAGGAGATCGAGACTCACCTCCGTAAGCAGGCTTACAGGACTAACAGTGAAGCAGTGGGTTAAATGTCACCCTCGTGACATTTGATGACGTCAAATTCACAGTGAACCAGCATCATTTTACAGCCTTAATTCAGCTTAAAAATGCAGTGCCTCTCTTTTTCAGTGAAGAAGAGTTTAGGAGGTTTTTCGTTCTTGGATTTGTTTTCCGAGTAATTCTTTTGACTAATATGCTATTACCTACATATCTTGCAAGTTTAAGCACCTCAAATAAATTGGAAAGTGTATGTAGTTCAAGGAAAGTGTCTTCAGTATCAACTGGAAAAATCGGTGGAATGTACACCTCAACACTTTTCCACATGGTACATTTCAATTCTTATATTTGCATTGTTTTAAGAATTAAATTAAATAACCTTTTGTGTTGTCTTGAGTATTTTCAGTCTGTATGGCTCACTGCACTGTGACTTTAGAAGGATACTATACTCACACACCATGGTAGAACCAAGAGAAATGTCTGAAAAAGAATCTCACCATGAAAGGCATGTGGGACGCCAACTGTTCACGTAGCTGATTTCACAGCAAGGGCTTGGTGCTGCGTTTGCTGTATTAACAAACATTCACATGGTTGAATATAGAGTAATTCATGTGAAGGGGGGGAATTAAAATCTTTTAAAATGGAATTTTAGAGCATATAATGTAATTTCACACTGCAAAAGAGACACCACCTTCTTATCTCGGTGACGGTTCAAGACAAGTTGGGAACATTCCAGTTGAGAGTTTCTGGGTCTGATCTTTTCCCACAGTAGATGCCACATCACAGAATCCCTTCTATAAAACTGGGCTATGCTATTGAACTCATTTGTTTGAAGACTTTTTTTTTTTTGGCCCCGCTCCTCCTTATTCAAAGGCCCTGCCTGTACATCTCGTCCCTCAAGTTCAGGAACTGTCTTTTCATTCCCATATAAATTTATTAGAGGCCCATTTGCTGTTATGCCAATATTGTCCTTTTGCTTTCTTTTTCTTTCTGGAATTTTCCTGACGTGCTTTTGGAAGGCAGTTGTATACTCTTAGCTGTTTCAGTGACTGAAAAAGCAAGTGCTATTACAGTCTTGATACAATGCTGTCCATTCCACTGATTATCCTAGTAGCCTTATTCTTCACTTTTTCAGTTTGAGGGGGTTTTAGGGTTTTTTGTTTAGTTGGTTTTCCTCTGGGTTTTTTTTTTGTTTTGTTTTGAGCATGCATAAGCAGAATTATGCTGTGGTCTCATTAGTGCCTTGTACAATGGCACTACTACTTCGCTACTCCCTTTTGGGTATTTTGGGATGCATAAACAGTTTAAATGCAGGCAGGTCATTTTTCTCCATGTTGTCTTATATGCTACCATATGGCATGCCTCACTTTTAATACATTTGTTTATAGAATGAATGCTGAGAATGCTAATGCAGTGGTTAAACCATTTGCATGGTCTCCACTGAATTTAGAGATTAGTTGAAAACCCTTCTCAAACCAGGTAATTAAGATCTGTTTGTGAATTCAGTTTGCTTCAAGAATTCTGAAGGCAACTAAAGATTTAAATGGTTGATTTCTGAATAGCAGATATGCTGTGCAAATAGTTCTGGGCACTGATCCTTTTTACATGTACATAAAATTTGCCTTTATGTAACTTATTGTGGAGAACAGTGTACTGTATTGTACTTAGAGTGAAGAGAATGCCTTGCAAGACTTCTTGCAATTGATATTCTCAATATAATAAATGGAATTTCTGCATTTTAGAAATTGTTTTAAGCTGTTTCTTTGAAATAAGTTCTTCTTTTACTAGGCAGATGACACGCCGGATTCAACTAATAGTATTTGCGGCGAGAAGTTTGTTTTTGCATCTCGAGTGAGTATCTACCCAGACCAGATAGGAAAGTGCAGTTAGTTCCCCAGACAAACTTAAACCAGATGTTATCTTACTTTAAGATATCCCAGCGGTTCCTATCAAAAATGATAAGGTAGCAGTGAGGAAAAGATTAAATACATAGGCATCATGATTTGGGGTAAAGACCTTAAAACTTCAGCTGCTACTGCTGTCGTGGCACTGCTGCACAAGAAACAAGCTTCAAAAATGCCTCTCTGCAAACACGCACACGACTGCTGCTTGGCATGCACTGGAGGGGGTACTGAGGTAGTGCAGAGGCACTGCTGCAGCTCAGCTCTGAGCGCTCGGCCACCACCCCAGAGGGATCCGGTTGTCCGAGTTTCCACGTTTCGGAAACACAGCAGGCTGTCGATGCTGATAGCCAGATCTCTTACCTTCTGCGATTTTCCACTGAGTGGTTGTGCTTCTCAGCGATGGTGAGGAAGGAGAACAGTGTCAACTGTCCACATCTGTGCCATCAAAACCTGTGTATGGTGTCGATGCTGGAAGGCAATCAAGTCCGGAGCTGAATGCAATTAACAGGAACCACTTCGGAAAACTTTTTCATTCGTTGTCCCCAAATGTGGGAGTGAATGCGTTGGAGTTAAAAGGAAGTGAGAACTCTTAGAAATAGTAAATGTCAGGTTTGGGTATTGACACAAGTGGTCCGAATGAGTGATTATTTGAGCACTCCTGAACTTGCAGGGGCCCTTGCGAGCCCCGTCTTTCTCTTGTCTTAGTTCCGCTCCCTGCAATAACTGCCGGTGTAAGAACGTGTCGCTATGGCACACGTACACCAGCCGGGCAGCTCATTAGGAGCACAGGCAACCATCACCTACTGCGTTCATTGCAAAAGCCAGAGATACTGGCAGGGGCTGTGTGCTGTGTTAAGTCAACGTGGGGTACTTGCAGCCCAATGGTAGGAACTAGAACAATTTTAAGAATGGAATCTCCTCGGATGCATTTTGCTGCTGCGTGGTACGGGCTTGAGTACACACGCCTTGCCGTGTCCATCTGTGGGGAAGATGGTTTTACAGCTCACAATCAATCTGTAGAACATTTACAGCAGGAAAATAGTCAGCTCTAATAGTGCTTTACAGGTTGTAAGGTAGCTTATTAGCAACTCGGACATCGGAAATTAAATCAGTTACTTAAATTAAAAGCTGTTGTTCATGATCTAAAATTTGCACTTCCAGGGAATTATTACTAATCGTGTACAGTTCATGCTTCCTAATGACTTATCATTTCACCTATTCATTTGTAAATTATTATATAATCAGATTAAAAATTATAAATAACTACCTTAAACTTACAGCTTTTAATTAAATCTTAAAATGGGGGGGGTTAATTATAGTTCTCAAGTATTTTAACTTTTGGGCTAGGCTGCAGGTTTTGACTAGTTAGTTTAAAAAAAGATGTCCAAAATTCTTACTTTGGGTAATGATTGTCCCTCAGTGACTTAATAGGTATTTTTTCAAAATAGGATGCAATGTTTTCCTGTAAGCAAGGCCCTCACTGAACAGAGTGAACTGATGAATATTACACAGATGGATTATTTTGTCTGTTTTAACAGGGATTCCCCAGAAGAGGACAGGATGCTTTATATATCCCTAGTAATCCCAAAACAGATAGAGAAAAGGTTGAGACCTACGAATTGCAGACAGAATGATTTTGTTCACTGTTATTCAGATTTATACAAATGCACCGTAAGATCACCGCATGGTGACTGCTTTCCTGGTCCTGTTCTGCTTTTCATTATTCTTTGGGAGTTTTTCTGACAAAAAGTCCTCTGGAAGTGTTTCACTTTTTCTTGCTCCCCTGCCGTAGTCTTGGAGCAAGGCATGGGTAGAGACCATTTCAGGACTCAAATTTTGCAGTTGTTATCAGTTGCTGCTGCATTACCTAAAGCTGATTGATCAAGTGTCTTCTCTTCTATGTGGCTATGGATGACAGTGACACTTTAATTCTGCTCCTGAGCAGTTAACACAAAGCTAAGTCACTGCCCAGTGCTGGTCAGAAAAATATATGAATTCGGAGAACAGTTTGTTTTGCCAAGTCCTTAGCATACCTAAAAGAAATTACATGTGCTGTATAAATATATTATATCCTGAAAATTTACATGGCTCTTTCCTTCATAGAATCATCACAGGNCTCACAAGAGCAGAGCAGAGGGGCAGAATCCCCTCCCTCGACCTGCTGGCCACGCTGCTGTTGATGCAGCCCAGGATGTGGTTGGCTTTCTGGGCTGCGCGCGCGTGTTGCGGGATCATGTTGAGCTTCTAAACCGCAGGGGTGCCTCTGTGCACAGAAGTAGTTCAGGAACTTAATTATTAATGCTTTAGTGTTGATACTGAGCGCACATTATTGCTAGTCACCTCCAGCCCGATCTGGCACAAAAGCAAAACCCATCAGCTCGAAGGGCCGAGCCCCTTCGGTTGGAGCCACAGGCAATTTCTGGAGAAAGGAGGAACAGCGAGGTGTTGATCAGTGCTCTTGGGTCAGTCGTCAGCTGTCATAGCTCTGACCTGCATGTCTCCAAGGAGCCAGAACCAGGTGTCTGCCACGCAGGGCCCATCGCTGGCTCAGCGGAGGAGACCTGCTTGTGGTTTTCCTAGGGCAGGCTCTGCTGGGGGAGGGAGAATACAACTCGCGCTGTTCTGCTTGGGCTGCCTGCCGCTGGGGCATTGCAAAGATAAATGAAAATATTGTGCTTTGGTGGCAGAATCCGCTGCCTGCCCAGGGTGGGGGCTCAGGTTAGGCAGGTGGTGATGGGCCCTGCTGCGGTTTGACAGATGCTCTTTGTGTAAGGCACCATTTCCCCCTGTAAAACTGTGGTCCACGTGTAAAAAGCCAGCTGTGTTTTCCTGGAGGAGTCACTGCATTTTAGTGTTAGAGTAGTAAATATAGTAGCATTCATTTAAATAGGAACATGCTCCACTGAACTGAGAAGTATTTTTTTTTTTCTTATTTTTAGCTGCTGTATGCTGTAGACCAATTGTAACCTTTTCCAAGGAACTTGCAGTCAGTGGAGGGAAGGGGACGTGGTGTTGATTAAGGGAAGTCAAAATGAGATTAGCGCAGGGCATGCTTTTATGTTAGACCCTTTACAGGAATGAACTCAGGTTGTGCTTTTGAATTTGCAAACTTTAATTTGTTTAAAAATATGCCATTCAATGGGATTAGTGGATACTGTTTTGGAGAATCAGAAAATACAGATGAAAAAGTACAGGGAAATACTTACTTCTGGGTGCATTGCATCAAGAAGAAAATATTTAGTGGCTTTTTTAAAAATTTCATTTAATTTTTAATTATTTTTTTTTAATTTCATAAAAGCCCGTGACCCTTTGGACTCTGAGATACACACACCTATGAAACACTTATTAAAACTTCTTTGTAAACCGGTTAGATTGTGCTGGTGAATGTTCAGCACCTCTCGGTATTTAAGACTGGGGAATTGCCTAAGGAGGGCAAGAGCAGCCCTAACTGCTTGTACCTGAAAGCAGACATATATTTAAATTGCAGTTTTCAGTGCATGCCAGAATATAAACTTTAGAATGAAATTAAACAGCTTTTTCCTTTTTCAGATCGGTGAATGAAAGGGAAAGACCTTTGGCCTTTAAAATGACAATTCAGCATAAACGTAGTAACTGGTTGGCTCCTGCACGGGTGTGGTGACAAAGCCTTCTGTGCAGCCAAGGTGGTTTTAGCCTGCGTTTGCCTGAGGTGCCCTTGCCGTGTGTATGACCCCCAACTGTATCTTAAAGAGATTAGTCATTCGAATTCAGCTGTGAATTAAGACAGAGAACACCAGGCTGTGGTTAAAGTTAAGCAGCGTTTGGTTCATGCCCCCGTGGTGCTCATCTCCTCCTCCTCCGGCCTGACTGCTGCCAAACTAAAGGGCTCCACCTCTTTCTTCACTGAAAAAGACTTTTTATGTTTCCGTGGTGGCACTGGTGCTGCTGACCTCTGCTTTTATTGGTATCGTATCCATTTTTCTTAACGCATCAGAGGAAGAAGCGCATTTGGGCTGCACGGCTGTGGCAGTCGGCAGGGCAGCTGTGCAGGACACAGCTGGGAGCGGTGGTGCAGGCACCCCCCATCCCCTTCCACCCCCCCAAACACAATCACCCTGTGCTGGCCTGCTCTGCAGGACCCACGCTTCCAGCTGTTTTAACTTTAGCATCATGATTGCCGTCAGCCTCACGTGAATTTGTACCAGGTGGGAGGGGGCCCCCCAGCTGCTTTAGGGGCGCCCAGAGCAGGGCTGCAGAGCTGGTTTGGGGCTCAGCCTGACCCCGCCGGCAGGGGCTGCCTCTGCCACAGCTGGGCCATTTGCAGTAATGATGGCAGCTGTGTGCTTAATTAGGGCCTTGCGGAATAATTGGCTACTCTCATGCGGTACTTGAAGCTGGCAGAAAAAGGTTCTACTTCTTCCTCTAGCAACGTGCTCTCTCTCCTTCTGGGCTAGAGTAAGGTAAATGTTTTACTGATTTTTCTGGCATATGCTACTGAAATGACACCAAAAAGGGAATGGCTTCTATATTTTTAACAGGAGAGCTTGTGTGCTTCTGCAAAGGAC
The DNA here is from genome assembly GCA_013397275.1 of Burhinus bistriatus. NCBI lineage: Eukaryota > Metazoa > Chordata > Aves > Charadriiformes > Burhinidae > Burhinus > Burhinus bistriatus. The sequence continues at coordinate 469,267 of VYXH01009652.1, read as the reverse complement.
ATGTTGCGCTGGGTTTGAAGAATAGCTGGGGTGTGTGTGGCAGTACCGTGCGGCCAGAGTACTTCTGAACGGAGGGTAGAATGTTAAATAAATCCCTTTTACGTTTAAGTCTAAATGTTTGCATAAGGTTGTACTCAAACACAGTCCTGTCCCGGTTAGCTTAGTGCTGTTCTAGAATAAGTGAAGTAAGTCCCTCTAAACTTAAAGTGCTTAGATGGGAATTTGTGGTGACTTAACGGGTTTATTTGAGCTGCTGTCAGTCTGTGTGTGGTGTGGAGAGTTTTTAACCCCAATGGTTTCAGTGTTGCCTTGTATGGTCGTGCGTGACTTGGGTCTCTTGACCCGCGTTCTCTCGCGTGTCAGCGGGACTGCTGTAAACCCCTCCGCTGACGCAGGGTAACTCAGGCAAAGGCTTCATCCCTCTCGTCCACCGGCGTTGCAGTCTGTACCTGCATTGCACGGGGAAGAGGCTGTCAACCCCCTCCTGCCATCTGCAGTGCCAGTGCCTTACCAAACTCTTTGCAAGATGCTCTCGTGTTTACGATGGGTGGTGGCGTCTCACCTTAAAAATTCCCGCAACTAGGTGTTTGGGGGGGTTTTTGCAATTGCTATAGCATTTGCGTGTCCGCAGGGGGCGCACGCGCTCTTTGCCAGCACCTAAGTGTGCTCAGCCTTCTGCTAGAAAAATGATGGTTTTTTTTTAAAAAAAAAAGGATGTATCTGGAGTAAAATCAAATCTAATGTAGAGGCTATAGACGAGCCTGCGCAGACACGGCGTGCCACCTGGCTGGCTCCCGCTGGAGGGGGTGGCGAGTGTGCCCGGGCAGCAGAGCCAGGGCTGTGGAACGAACCGGGAGTTCCTGCTGGGAGAAGCCGGGGTGGGCGGTGGCGCAGCGGGGCGAGTCTGGGGGAGACGGGAGGCGAAGCTGTGCAGGGCTGTGGGAGCGGGAGCTGGTGGGCGCAGTGGGTGCCTTGGCCCCGGGAGAGCCTGAGCTCTTGCGCCGGTTTCCCGCAGCCTTACGCGAGCTCAAGCGGCTTCTTCTCCGGCTTCCTTACAAGCCATGGGGAAAAGGGTCAAATTAGAGAGGTAGTTTGAAGAAAAGAAAGAAAAACCTTTGCGATTGCTTGGTGCTGAGGTACACTCTGGAGAGGAGCTTAGAGACGGACCAAAGCTCGGGCCGCTCTCGGCGTGCGAGCGGCACGCTCTCCTGGGCCGGGGGCTCCTGGGGAGCTGCTGGGAATGGGGTTCCGGCCTCCAGACGCGGCCCACGAAGAGCAGTTGTTGGGCGCCTTTGCACGTGTCTGCTTTTGAAATCTTGTCCAAGTGACTGTGGGGCTGCAGGGTTCTTGTCAAATTCTTCTTGGGGTACTTGGATACTGGCAAGTTTCTGAGAAGTAAAGTAAGATTAAGAGGCGTATAGGAAAAAAAAAATGGATTTGTGGATTTATTCATTACTTGCTTGAATTTCATGTTTTTGAAGCATTTTAGGAGTGATTTTTCTTTATTTTTTTTCAAATTGAGACAAGTTCTTCATCACTGAGCTATAATGTCCACAGACACGAATAGTTCAATGTTTCATTAAATTCCGCTGGTGCCGTAAGTGTTAAAGACTTTAATCAAATACCTCCTGTAGAGCTGTGCTTGCGGAGTCCCCGAGTGCTCTGTTGCTGCAAGTGATGACGTGCTGCACTTCAGGTCTCGGTTTTAATAGAGGTTTGGGGAGGTGGAGTGTTGATAATAATATCTTCTTTGAATTGAATGTAAACAACTGGATGTTGTTTAAACATTTAAAAGGAAATTTTCAATGTCGACACTGATGGATAGCAAGATTCTTTGAATTTAATACCCCCCAGAATCAGAATAAGCCTTAGTGTGCTCACGTGACAGCAATTAAAAAGATGTTAAGTGCTTTTCTGTCTGCGTAATGAGATTCTGTTGGATCTCATTGGATTTCTGCCTCCAAACAGAATTACATTAATTTTAAGATTAAGATATCTGCTTAATCTGAAGAAGCTAGATAAAATTAGAAGTATTGGAGGCAAATTTCCACTAAATTTAAGTGTCTTCTTTCCTGACGCAGATGAGGCGTGGATGTCTGAATCTGGTGCTTTGGTTTGTGTTCGCTTTCAACTTCCTTTCAATCTTGTAAAATGGTCTCCGTGCCCTGCATTGAGGTGGAATCCTCTGCATGGCAACAGCCCAGGTGTTTGGAGTTTGTGTTTGTTTGTGGTTTTGGGGAGTTTGGGGGGAGTTTTGGTGTGGTTTTGGTTTGGGGTTTTTTTTGTTTGTTTGTTTTTTTTTCTGCCTCATCGCATCTCTTAAGAAGGCAGAGTATCTATCGGAGACTGCATCAGCAGTCCCTGTATGACATAGAACTTGACTGGTTTTTTTAATATTTCATTATGAAAATAAACTAATATCCCAAAGTTACTTTGTAGCAATCAACTGCATCTATTTTCTGTGCAAATGCTGAATGCCACAAAAATGCTGATGTCAGAAGTGGCTTACAACGTTGGAAATACTAGAAACACTTAAATTCTTTGCTGTTACGAATAATGTTATAGAAATGGTTATACTTCAGATAGTACCTCCAAATTACTGCAGAAATACACCCCCAAACGTTGGTTCTCTCTCTTCCAAGGCCCACCTCAGGGAGCAGTGGAGGAAGGCAAACCTGCAGTGTCAGGGAACTTCTCTTGGAGACCTAATGTCCAATGTGCCGAAACCTCAAAGCACAGCCAGTTATCTCTGCCTTTCCAGGGGCGAGCACGGAAGGAAGAATTTGAAAGCAACTATTGCTCTTACTTGCATGCTCACTGGTCTGGAAACTTACTCGATTGCATGCATTAATGGTTTAGGATGAAGTCTTTCTGCAATTTGATTTTTTTTTTTTTAAGTATCTCACTGTCCACATAGCCCTATTTAATGGTTGCAGAGAGCTGTAAGACAAAACTGTGCTGTCATGCACTGTTTGCAGGCTTTTCTGATTAGTTGGGAGGCTGGGGTTGCCCTGATAAAGTTATATATGTTGTGGACTGAAGAGGGAAAATCTGTCTGCATGTCCTCAGAATTGCTGATTTCCCTCCAAAAGATGTGCTAGTATCAGTTGTCAACTGAGTAGTCAGCTGAATTTTGCTGTGCGAGTTATTTGCTGAAAGCAGTCCGTGTCTTGGGAACCATTAACTGGATAAATCAAGTTGCTGCTAATGTAGATATCTTACCGGCATTGAGTTACTGCTTGTCCTACTGTGTCATGCTCTAATGGCAGTAAAGTGCCTGGAAAGCCATTTTATTGTTTACTCTTATGCCTGTGTAAATAGCTAATTTATCCTAATGACTGGATGGGACATAATTGGAAGTGAGTTTTCAAGGATGTAATATGCATATTAATTATGAGTGTGAACTGGCCATCAGGAAGACTCTTGTCTGCTTGATCCTCTTAATGCTGGTAAACATTATTATCTTTTTTAATGAGGCATGATGACTGACGGTAGTACTGTTCTACTCTGGGGTCTGCCGTGGATGTCTGGTTACCAAAACAATTTCCCCTGAGAGTTTTCAGCAGATTAAAAATGCTTGCGGGACCTCCAGAGCTCCTGCACTTGCGAGATCTAACATTTTTTAAGGCTTGTAGCACTAGGACAGTGTGTTGGGAAAGCTGGATTCTCCTCGCAGTTCTGTGCTTGTTCTAGTCCCTGTGTGACCTTGGAGAAGTGGCTTCGCTTCTGTAAAGTAGGGCTCGAAAAAGGGTAGTGGCTGCAACCAAAGGTCCTGGAGCGTTGAAATGTCAACAGAATCTTGCTACAGGAAACCCTGCAGTGTGCTGCAGCCAGCAAACGCTTCTGTGCTTTCCTGTTAAAAGGATAAATATGTGGGAGGAAAAAAACAAAACTCAACTCTTAGGACACGCAAAATGTTTTTACACAGTGGAACTGTTATGCGCTTTCACTGAGAGAATGAAAATATTTTGTAGCAGAGAGACTGTATTAAATCCATAAAATATTGTTATAGAGAGGACATTAGAAGTGGCAGCCTGTTGGTGGCTTAGTGTTGCTCTTGCCTTTGTTGGAAGATATTTAAATATTTCATAATGTATCTTCATAAGCCAGAACTTAAATTTAAGTAACCAGTTGGTTCATTGCGACTGTATTGCCTTCCACAGCTGGTTCACTTTGTTCAGCCACTGGTTTGTGGCTTGATGAGTTTGCAAGTGAAAAAAACCATGGAAAAAGTTAAGCCTGTTTGAAGCAAGTTTTTTTTTTTTATTAATGCAAGCACATCCAGTCAAACACGGAATATCCTGCTTTATGGTACAGCTTTATATTTAGCATTTCAGCTCAGAATAGCAAAACACAGTATTTAAGGAATGTATCAAACTGAGGGAGGAAAAATAAAAAGGAACCAATGTGGATACTGCATTGATTTCAAGTATATACTACGACTGATTGACCAGTGAAGTGCACATTCATGTGAAAGCTTTTTTTTATACATTTACAGAAAGTGTTCTAAAATTTCATTTCAAATATATATTTTTTCTTAAATTTTAAGCATCCCTTTTAAATTTCAATTACATAAACAAAGCTGATAGATAATCCCTCTTATAGTGTCCGACAATGTTACTAGCTAGAACATCTCTGAAAGTGCAAAACACTGTAATAATACAGTATAAATATTCTTACTCTAATCCAGGGCTGAAGGTCAGTACTTCAGCACAGGAAAAATAGCAGCAGATCATAAGAATTGTCCCTTCCCCCTTTCTGGGCTGTTCTTATTAACAGTTAGTATTCTACTTCTTCCTTCTTCTTCATGGCATAATTTACTTTTGTTTCTCTTTGATGTCAATGCTATGGAAACAGAAAAATGTTGATTTATCTCCCTTCCTTGCCCAACTTACTCTTCTAACTTCAAGTATTTGTCAAGGGGGCAGTGGAACAGGGGGAGAGGGAAGGCTCTTTAATTTTTTCACCATGCTACAGGGCCAATACAGCAAGTAATTTCTACTAAGTGATTGCAGATGCTACATGAAACAGTGGCACTGCTCTTGGTTGTAGGCACTCAGCAAGAAGAGTCTACTGGACTGGAATAAACCAGACCCTCGGTCCAGCAAGTATTGCCCCTTCTTCAACAGAAGGCAGAATAAGATAAAACTCATCGACTTAGAGAGCTGATAATTTTTAGAGAAGCTTGTGCAGAGGTCCTCTGTGAGGCTCTATGAGGGAGGCTGCAACCACTGTGAACTTATTTAAAAAAAGAAAAAATAAAATCTAATTGTCTGGCTCAAGTCGTTATCTTTACAAATATCGAGCCCTCAAGCCTTAAGAGAACAATTACTGGAAAGGAAACGGATATTCTTGGGTAATAATTTGTTCATTAAACAAAACAGTTTTTAATCTGAGCCTTTTTTTTTTTCTTTCTTTCTTAACTCAGAGATCAGGTAAGAAAGTAAGTCCTGAACTGTACTTTTTTTTTTTTTTTCCCCTGGAAATAAAAACCTGAACATAATCTTAACATAAGCTGCTCAGGTGCTCATTTGGATAGCCAAAGTAGGTGTAAACTCAAGGCTAAAAGGAGAAATTAGAAATGGTAAGCACCAGCGGGTAATTTTGGTACTGACCTAGGTTCAAAGGTTTGACCAATTTCTTACGGTGTTTTCCCTTAGATTTCAATGGGTTCTGGCCCAGACAGTCAATCATGGCTTGCAAAATACTAGGAAGAGCTTGTATCATAAGTTGGTCTCTGCTTAAATTGTCTGTGATTGCAGAGTAGCATTTTCAAAGGAAATAAGGCAATTAAATGCCCTGTTCAGTGGTGATGAACTCTTCTTAAGCTTCTTTGGAAATTTTAGCCTTAATTTCAAATTTGACATCTGAGTTTACTTCCCTCTCCCTAGCTCATGTATAATTTTTATTTTCCAAAAAAATGTTTTCAAAAAAACATATTGAGCCTGTTTTGCAGAGATAATCTAGGTTAGACATCCTTCTTTTAAACAAAACAAAAAAAATCCCTGATTTCTAAAAAGGAAAACACAAACTATTCTGACAGCCAGAATTTAAAGGATAGTTTCCAGAAGTAATAACACTTAGACATGTGTGCATCTTCACACATGCACGCGCACATACTCACACACAAACGCACATCCCCCAGCAGTTACCCCTTCTTATCTCTTTAAATCATGTAACAAAAATATGTTTGCTGCACCATCAATGTTACAGGCAGGTATACTCTACTTCGTGTGCCATATTCTCCATTTTATTTAAAAAGTACATTGTGGCTGGTTTTGAGACATCCATATTTTTATTTTCTTTACTTCCAGTCCAGCGTAATAGAAGGTACACTAAACGATATCAGTACCTTGTAAGGCACTATTTTCTGATGTAGGAGAGGAACACGCTTACTGCAGATGTCTAAGGCCTTGACTCTACAAACACTTAGTAACACATGTGAACGGTATCGCTGATTTGAAGGAGACACTTCACTTCAAAGCTAGAGTTGAGACATCTTGCGTGTTCTGTAGGATACTGGTCCAATGGAGTATTTAACCTGAACACTGGCTTTAGTTGGGATGTGTGTTTTAATTTTTATTTATTTTGGAGGAAGTAATAAAAAATAAAAATTTGGATGCTGATAGAATAAGATCTCTCCAGGGATACCAACTCCCATGATACATTTCATCTCTGAGAACAGGGCCCTGCCCTTATATTTAAAATAAAAAACCAAAACCCTTCACTTAAGTGCCTTAAGGTTGACATGTGAAATATTTACCACATTTTATTTCATAAAAGTTACTGTATATACAAAAGAGACCTCAGCCAGTGAGGTCTTTCTTAGCTCAGTCCAAGTCTTTCAGGTTGTAAAAACACGTTCATTTGATGTGCTTCGAAGTCTGCATATCAGATCCAAAAATCTCAGGCTCTATTAAGCAGAGTTGTCCTAGAAGAAGTAGTTAAAAAAAAAAAAAAAAATTATCTTTTCTATCATAACAAGAAGTTTTACAGTTTTGGTCAAGGTTGGCAATAGATCTACCTTGCATCACTAGCTGGAAGCCTTTCTTCAAGGGGTAGATGTTTCAACTGCTCTAATCTGGAATCCATCTATGAATTCCAATAAAGATGCTGACTTTAAATTACGTGAAAATTTAACCTTTGTAACATTACTTCAGGCCCTTAAGATTTGTGCTCAGGGAATTAATGTCTGTTACTCTGTCATCCTAAACTATTGCTTGCTGAACAGCATTGGATTTAATACAAGGCACATTGCATGGGTGTCATAAGTGAAAAGCTTACATGGCCTTCCTAAGAAACACTGGGATCACTGGGAAACAATGTCTTGTCTAGGACAATATAGTTATAATGTAGCTCACCTGCAGCTGAGGACATACAGACTTCTTCATTCTTTATCTGGTACAGATATGTCAAATCTAAATGTTTAACACGATTTACAAAGGTCTAAATCTCTCTTTCTGCCTTGGCCTCAGTATTAGAAGAAATCTCATCTAAATTAACATCACTGAGACTTCCTCCCTTAACAGCAGGCCGAAAATTAGAGTATTCATCCTTTTATAAGATTTTTTAAGTGTGTAGGTATGATAAACGATAGCACCTTCTTAGTATCTTTATATATTTTTGTTCCCCTGAGAAAAGCATGTCTGAAAACTGCTACAAATGTAAATTCTTTTACTGTATTTGATAGCCTAAACAAAGCACGTTCTCCTTCATAGTCCTAGCAGTGACCTTGCAGCCTGAACTGATTTGGCTGGAAAAGCTGTATCAAAATCCAAGCCCTATTGAATTTTTTCAGATTTGAATTTTGAAGGAAAAAAATTAAAATATATATATGGGCCAAAAAGGTCTTAAGCTGGGTATGCAAATAGGAGTGAAGAAGCTGATGATCACATGCCTGTGTATGTCTGCAAACAGACTCATGTTCTGAGGAAGCTTCATACCTGAGTGTTTTCCAGCTGTCTTTTTCCATGTGGTTTTCTGGACCTTCACTTTCAAAGGATGCAATGAACAGAGCTAGTAAATAAAATAAAACCAATCAGATATATGGGTTCTTTAACTTAAAAAACTTAAGAGTTACAATATAGCAGGTTTAACTTAGCAGGCCTCATAATGAAGTTTATTTTCATCAGAAGCCGATATGGAAGGGATAATACATACTTATCAAATATTTTTTTGCATGTTAATTTTTTTTCATCTGCATATTCTGTCTGCATTTCAACAAGTAGGAAGACTCACTATAATGTTCAATAAAGGATTTTACCTTCTTCACTATAAATGGGTGCTGTGAGTAGATAGCTCTGGATCTTCTTGTCTTTTTCAAAAGGGCACTCGACCTGCTTCCATGTCAGGAAATCATGAATCTGTCTTGAAATTTCCCAGAATTTCTGCATGAGGTAATTAAAAGAATATTATTAAAATCGCATTTGTTGCTTTCAAATATTAGTTCTTTTGTTTCAATTTCAGAGCCTCTCAGTCTTGTTCTTATTCATGCTCCTTCTCTTATTATCCCTTACTCAGTCTTCTTCCTTGTTATACTTTCTTCTCACTGCTCCTTTCGTCTCCCCCTTTTGCTCCTAGTTCCTTATCTGTTGTTAGCCTCTCAAGTTTAGAATAGTATATCCCTGCTAACTGCCTGGTCTTTTGCATTAAATTCTTTTTGTCGTTAACCTTTTCTTCATATACAATAAAGTGCTATTGGCCTGTTTTCTTTGTCTTATCTCTAAGTTAGCCTGTGAGTGGAACTGGTCAGTAAATGTTTTTTATTTACTTAGTTTACTTTTTACATTTCCAACCTTCAACTTAAATGAAATGTGACATATCTAATTTTTTCATAAAGCACTTTTTAAAATTTAAGAAATAATCAAAATAACATATAGAAACGACAGATATCCTTTCTTTCCTAGGATTTTAAGAAATGCACAATTACTTAGGGTTTGTCTTGTGTATTCTGTGTGCTCCCCTACGCAGCCTTAATAATAGCAAAAAACCTTCAAAAGTACTTTTGACAGGCTGTGGTCTTTTGGACACGTACGTTTATTAGTCAGGGAGAGAGAACCCATAACCTGTAGAAACTCTCTTGAAGACCTGCTAAATACCATTTGCTGCTTGTGTGTAGCGTTTATAGCTAGCTAACCTGATGAGGTTAAATCAGCTAATGCTCATGCTTTAGGATGAAGTTACCTATTACAATTCAATCAGATATGACAGCTTGCTGCCACAGAAAAGCCTACTTTCCATTCTTTACTGCCTTCTGCTTCCCCCAGTCCCTTCTGAATATAAGGCAGGTGCAGGGCTGAGGAGCGGTAAATTTTTGTCTGCCATCATATGTGGTATGCTAAAATTCTTATACTTCCTGATTTCAAGTTCCTTCCTTTATTTTAAATGTTGCATGAGTACAATGTTCCTTGAAGAGATTTCCCTTTCCAATTAGCTAACATTAGACTATTTCTGTATTACTTAAGTAATTTTTAATGCTGGGGGGTTTGGCTTCTGAGATTCTTATTTTCTTCTCAATCTTTTCATGCATCAGTTTTGGTAACAAATTAATGTTACTCCAGTTATTATGTGAATATTATGTTTTGCAGTGCATCTGTCCTATTTCATGTAAAACTAACAAAAAATAATCTCTATTTCAGTACATTTTAAAATCAATCTTTTACCTGAAGGCAATTACATTCCAGCGGTTTTATGGATTCTCTTCTGTATATGCAATTGTGGGCCTGCTGGATATGTAATATAAACATGGCAGGTGCAAGCGCTAGCTTTCACAGAAATTTGGTGAAATCATTTCCCCTAGATAATGGTATCGCTTTATGTGTAGATCACAGCAATGCTGAAGGAATTGCTAATATCATGAGCTAGAAGTTCAAAACTGGCAAATGTTTGTCATGTACAATGTTTAACTAGCATTACAGCTTCTATAATAGCAAACTCCTACCTTGAAGTTTATCTGCCCATTGGGCAAGCGGTTCGTATGTATTTTGTGCAGAAAGTAGATATCTTTAATAAACAGGTTGAAAACTGGGATGACTATTTTCTCTCGATTGCTGTTGGCAGTCTGAGATCGCTGTGCTGCTCCTTGCAGGGCTGTGCGGTAATTACAGAAGTTGCTGGATGGATCCATGTGATGCTGTTTTTATGGAGAGGGGGGAAAAAGGCAGTCAAGTAATAAATGTTTCCTAAATATAAAAAGCTTTGATCTAACCATCAGAGAGTTCATTCTTTATGAATTCATTTGGCCCCTTTTTAAACTTTCAAGATAAATACCTTATACTGATCAGATCTGGATTCAGGGTTTTTTTTAATTTCTATCTTATTTGAAAGGAGGGTTCTGTACTGGCTTTACATATGTGCTTTGCTTCAATGGTTAATGGAAGACTGAAAGGAAATGATAAATGACTATTGGAAAAAACCAAAATTCTAATTTGCTGTCACCCATCTTTGATAACAATTTCAATTAAGTTTTGTTTCCATTCAGATCTCCGCTAGATGGAGTACTCTTATTAGTTTTAAGTATAGCAAAATGACATGCACTTGAGTGAAAACTACCTTGATGTTAAATTGAAAAAAATACGTTAGGATGAAATAACCTAAAGAAAACTTGCATCCACTTCTCTTTGCAGGAAAGTGGGGAGTTTAAAATTCAGGAAATGCTCTCCCTAATGTTTACATGCTGGTGACCACTGACAGAGGTGCCTCTGTGATCTCTGACTTAGTAATTCCACAGCAGAGGTTTGGATGAAACTATTTGGTGAATTTCTATATAAAGTCTAAACTTCATACATACCTCTAAAACATCAAATTTGGCTGTTTTGACCTTGGACCAAGTTTTCTTTAGCCGTGCCACAGGACTCAAGTTCATCCCAGCTGAATGGAGAGAGAAGAGACAAAGAAAGAAAACTGAGTTGAAAAAATACAGGGCTAACATAACTCTGTGTTTTTGTATCACCACCACACATTTTGGAAGGTGGTTCAGCTTGACAAACAAAAGTTGCAGCTAACACTTTTCCACCCACACATTAATCTGTCACTGGTACATACTGCCGCTGTAGAAATGCGCATGCTGATGTGGTCAGCAAATTTAGGGCAAGTACAGGCATAGTCTTGCCAGTCAGCTTGTAAAATGGAGTGTCTTTTGTCATCTGTGTTAATGATACTCACAGATAATAGCCATCATGGAGTTGAAGTTTCCAATATTGAAGCATTCTCTTGCCACATCAATGAAAAATTCCACCATTCTTGTACGCTGCTTTTTCTTTACAACCTGAAAAAAACAAGATCTGTTAAGAGGGAAGGGATGGCCTGAATGTTGAATGGGATGTTCAGTCAAAGGCATTGTAACAGGTTGATTGAACACACATTTCAAGAATTTATCCAGCTAAACCTTATGATGAGATAGGCTTGAGGGTATTTTGTTAAGATTGACCTTTAATAAAATAGCAGAAGTATTTGGGGCTACTACCAATTATTTGTCCAGTTGTAGGGGAGTGTCAATTATTGTTTATACAAAAAGTTCAATGTTTTAGGGAATTTTGTATAAACAAGCTGGACACTTTCAGCGATTTCCTGTTACTGGAAAAGTGAGATAACATGAAGCTGATATCGGAAAGAATATATGCAAAAAATTTGAACCTCTAAAGACGGGGAAAGCGGTGGACAAACTTAAGACCAGGGGCATGTAACCTGAATGTGAGAGACAACAATTGACATGTCCTGATTTTTCTTGTTTTACTGCGTATAAGATTAAATGACCTCTTGAGAGCAGGTAGTGATGATGATCAAATATACAAATTCCCACTAATGCAAACATCTAAAGGATCTAGCAAGTGATGCTGAACATCTGCATTGCAGATTCTTTTACAAATGACAAAGCAAAATTAATACATAGCACTGTCTCCAACCTTTGTTTCCAAAAGCCATCAATCTTTCTCTCTCTTTTTTTTTTTTCTTTAAAAAACCCCTAGTATTATTGCCTAGATTACATTCATTGATCACAATCTTTCCCATATTTAGATCTAGAAGTTTGGTCTGGCTTATACAAAAATGGCTCCTGAGTGGTGATTGCAGACTACTTCACAAGGGAATTCCCTTTTTCTTTCTTTAAAAAAACCAAACCTTTTACCTAAATAATTCAGTTTCTGCGTTACATCAAAAGAAAATGGTTCGGTAGTCAATGGCTTGGCTTTGCCCTTGGTATGCTAAAGCCTTCTGTTTGACTGGTTTACTAAATGTATTAGCCATACCAGCCAGCTCTGGAAGATGTTTTGGTGTGTTTTTGTAATAAGTTTCTGTGAGAGCGGGATATCTTAAAAGATTAGGATCCATATATCTGATGTTGTGAAACTGCAGTAGGCATCTGGATTTCCACAGAGGAGCTACTGACCATGCAGACATAGAGAGAAAACTTCCCATTTCCTAGAATTGGTGCATATTAATAGGAATCTAAAAAGACAGAGAATACACA
>VYXH01009652.1:442452-456786 GCA_013397275.1 Burhinus bistriatus | reverse complement strand
TTCTCCCTCTTTTCTTTTTTTTTTTTTTATTTTTAACCTCTCCAGTAGTCTACTTTCTTTCTAGACTTCTGAAGAAAGCTTATTCCTGTTTTTTCTACAATAAAAATCAGTATGACAATGCTAATGATATCTAAATGCAGTGGAAGGACAGCTGTTTATTGATAAATCTGAGTTTAAAGCTGAGTATCTTTCAGAATTTATGGATGTATTTAAGAATAAAATAAAAAAAAATCCAAAAGAGCTCCTAACTCAAAGTCAATACAAGTTCCATTTCACTGCATGACTAATGCTACTATGGAAGCTACATAAAACTAGAGAATATATGCAAAGCCAAACATAGCCATGAACTCTTAATCATATAAGCATGTGAATAATTTAATGCTTGAGTAATGCTATTATCTTTAATTGCCCTGCTAATGTTTAAATCTCTATTAGACCACTGTCTGCCTTTTATCCTTAAGGCCAGGATCATTTTGCTATATCTTGTTTTCTACAAATACCTACCCGACAAATCTCTGTAGCCACCAGCATGCTGAGACAATTGAACCAATTGTCATAGGCCTCCAAATTATAAGTTTTGGTCACATCGCCTCGGCACTGTAAGAGAACAGGTCACATATTAATCCGATCCTGTATCATGAAAAAGTCAACATACTGAAAGATAAACTTCCTTTTCATGTCTTGATAAAATCTTGTGGATATTTCTTAAGGCATGAGCTTAAAGGTGGTTAGAAAATGTCAGCCTTTCTTGCACAGGGTATACTCGAATCATGGAGGTTCTTTACCCTGGTTATTCTTTGTTTCTTTTTCCCTCTGTACCCCTTCTTGTACCTTGTGATTATCCAGGGAGTCCATGTGACTGACAATCTGCATCAGATCCTCTGGGTAAATGTTGCTCACTCTTTCCTGTGTTTGGAGAGATGAGAGATTGTCACTGTACAGACAAACAGGGTGTTCAGTGAAAAACACATCAATAAAGCCAGAGTTAGGAGAACATTTTGGTAACTTTCACCTTCCTACAGTGTAGACATGTGAGATTTGTTGGTATACCTAATTGGTCTTGTTCATTACTTGGCATTTTTTGATTAAAACATTAGAGGCTTTCAGTGAAGCCATAGCAAAATTCACATTGAAGAGTATATTAATATTTAGTAAATGGAAAATTAAATGATTCACACAAATTAGTGTCTCACCAGTTCGATATAGGTCAGCTGCTGTGCCAAGATCAGAGGGTCACAGCACACGCTCAGGATGTCCTTTTGAGTTGACTGTGGCTTGGTTTTGAGGATGGTGCCTTTGTCGGTAACAGGTTGCCGGAATTTCTCTCTGATTTCCTGGTACTGGCTCCGTGCAGAGATGGCCATCAGGAGATTCTGTGTCATCTGGCTAATGATCTTTTTCACTGTTCCATTTTCCTAAGTAGAAACAAGGAGTGTTAAAAACCTTCAGCTCTTGAAGACACAGATTGCCAAAGAGTTTCTGACTAGGAAAAATAAATGCCTCTTAATCCATTTTCTTTCATCTTATCTGAGCTGATCATCCTGCGACAAATGAACTTCTAACTGCCCACACAACTTCATAACAACATTGTTATACCTGCCTGCCTTCCCAACTCTGCTTCACTTGCTTGGCTGGTCTGCTCCTTGTAGCAGTTTTTGGCTGCTTTGGTACCCCATTTCAAAGGCATCAGGGTAAACAGCTTAAAAGTGTGTATAGTGAAAGGTGGTTGAGTTGCTTGCACAAGGCTTCCTGGATCCTGTGTGTACCAAGTGCCAAAAAGCTCTTTCTCATTCTGAGCAGACCCACTGATGATCAAGGCTATCTAGCCCAGGCAAAATCCAGGGAATTCGCATTATGTCCAGGAATATACCTCTAAAATACCCTGGCTTGGCTTTGAACAACTATAGCATCCAAAGATTTAGGTAAAAGCACAATATACATCATGTTCTTGGACAACTAAAATGCCCTTCTGTTTGTCAGGTGCAGATTTTAGACATGGGATCTATAAGGAGACATACTGGTAAAGCCACAGAAATATAATCCATTTGCTCAGTGTTTTGACAACTAGGCAAGCTGAATTCTTTCTGCCATTGATTGTTCGCATCCTATAGACGTTCTCTATGAAGTCAACCCTGAAGAGCTAACTCGATTGCTTTCTTACTCCTGCATCCCTCCTGTTACTGCTTTAAATGATCCAGGTTCTCTGATCCTGTTCTTCCTGCTGCTGGAAAAAATACTTCTATCAAAGACAGTCCTTCTCCTCTTTCCTACGCAATTGTTCTCTTGCTTTCATGCAAATTATTTCTCTTGAAGTTAGCCACAAGGTTAACCGTTAGTTTACAACCTGCTGTGTTGGTTTCTTCCAGTCAACTGAATGCACTAGAAAGAACTGCAGTGAATCTGTGGTTGTTCAAAGAAGCCACTAATGTGCAGTGATGACTGAAATTATGTGGCAGATGTGAGAGACGACGACTACCAAATTCTTGTATATTGCATGCTATAATTAAGCAATAATAGTGTCAGAATGTTGCTTTACAAGGCAATAATCTGACTCCCAAGTGAAATCAAATGAAAAGCTGAAGGCAGTGTAGCTCATCTTGATGAGGCAACTGGATTACCACTGAACAGCAGCTGGCTGGAGCCATTTCGGATATTATGCTACAAGTGTTCAGAAATGCCAAGGGAGCATGGCGGGGACTAAAATAAAGTACTAGTTCTGCTCTCTGGTATGCTGAGCTTTCTATTGTAAATCATTTGACTTCAGCCGCTATGCCCGACTTACCCATGTGTCTGGGAGGAGGCAGACTTTCTAGATATAGAACACTGAGAATCAAACTTAAAGGCAGGTGAGAGTATTGCAGATATTATGTGAAAGTGAACAAAGAAACTGCAGTGACATGAAAAACTATGGCTTAAGCTATTGTGAATTTATTAGCATCTTAGACAAATGCCCTTAAGAGTTTTAGCAGTTTCCTTTCATTACTAGTCTTACCCTAAATTTTCTTATGACTTTGGAAAATAAATCAATTAGTGTACAATAATTTGTCCTTGTTTGAGTTCAAACAAGACACTTGTACTTCATTTGGGGTGCAACCCTGGCTGTAGCTACAGCTATTTGGTATGCTGTCTGATAGCACTAGGACAAGCACCGGACCACTTTGTGCGAGTTCTCAGTTCTGTCCTTTGTATGGAGAACAGTGTCCTAAGGGGATTTGGAAAAGCTTTAAAATGCAAAATAAAATCCCAAACCATTACCATAATCCCTTGCTGAAGCACAGTATGGGTAATTTCTTGTGGTAACAAATACTGAGAGCAAGAGCTGCTTTTTGTCAGTGTCAAATTATGTTTCCTAGGGGTCAGATGTGGCATAGCTCTTCACTGATCAAACTTGACTTGTAGCCTTGTTAAGGGGATAAATACGATGGTGCTGTAATTAATGAATGTCATCAGATGCCTCAGACACCAGAGCACTGAGCCATTCTGTGAAGATGTGTTTTTCTCAAATGACGGTTTATTCATGCATAAGGGTGGGAGGGAAGGGAAAGAAAGGCCACAACTTCTTTCTAGTTCAAATAGACAAATTAAACACTAAGATACAGATGCTAAATAAAACCTCTGCCAAGTCTCCTTTCACAGTAGTATCTCTGCCAACATACTCCTCTTCACCCTTGTCTACAAAGGGAATAGAAGGCATATTATAATTCTATTTCCTTTTTCCCTCCCACTAAGTCACTGACATTTTCATAGTAGCGTCCAGGTAAACAGCTTTGCTGATGCAACAAAACTGGCATACTTCCTTTTGACAACTTGGTAACACCTAATTGTATTGTGTCCTATCACTGATTCATGCAGTGCTGTCAAACCTGTTGTTCTTCATTTTCTCTGTACTTGAATCAACAAAAACACATAATACAATTGTCTTCCCATTTCCTGCTAATTGTTCTGAAAAATATCTTGAAGTTGTGGGTTTAAAAAGAAGGAGAAACTTCTACTTCTATAGAAGTAAGCCTTCAGGTTCATACAAACACTTTACAATTAATTCCCTTGCAGTTCTTGATTATATCCTTCCTTCTGTCTATTGGTAGTTAGAGTGACTTTCTCAATGAGAAAAAAGCGTAGGCTTTGAGTGTTTGGAAAAAAAACCTCAACAAAACAAAAAACCAGAAAACTAACAGCCCTTGTTGTATTCGAATTTGCTTTATCTGTTTGCTTTAGAAGAGTCTTTTGTGAGGTCTAGTTCTCTTCATAGGCTAGAAACTCACAGCTGACTAGTGACTGACTAGCTAGCAAAGCTCAAATATAACTTCCTGTGCATGTCACTTGAGACAGAGCAACGAAACAGTTGCTGATTATTGCTACGAACTAGGAATGAACTATTAAATAATAAACATCTTCACCTTGAGCAAGAGTACACTTGATACAACTAGTTGATATGTCTTGCAGGACTTAAACGTATGGAGTAGTAACAAAGCACAAAGGATGGTACATAATTCATTATGAAAGCCAACTACATTGTGCCATTATAGACACTGTTTTTTCTTTTCTCCTTTTGCACCACGTCCGCTTCTCATATTGTCGTGACTATTTTGTCTCTTCCTCTTACACTTGGTGATTATACATAGACAGTTTCTGCTAATGGACCATTAAGTTCATCGCTCAGCACATGTCCTGCAGTTACATTGACAGCTTAGCAACTGCTACTGTAGTCCATTTAGAAAATACTGTATGCAGGAGCGAGGGTTTGTATATAATATGATAAACTATATATAAAGACTGACAAATAGTGCTTTACCGCTTAATGGTTCTTCTCCCCCCCACCCCTGCCTACCTCATCACATTGTGTGATCCTGTGAGCAATCTCCTTCAACTCTTTCATGGATTTTTCATCTTGGAAATCATAGGGGAAAGTTTCAGTCCATTCCTTCAGGAGCTGAATGATTTTGGCAGCAAAGGATTTTAGCTTTGCCTAGAAAGAAACAATGAGTTGATTACTGACCACAGACCTTTCTGACTGCAGAGTAAAGTACCTGATGAAGGCTCACATAAAACTAGAGACACCCGTGAAAATACTTTGCGTTAGTAGTAGGTGAAGGGGATAAAAAGAACATACTTAACTGTGAGCCAGATTCCTAAATAGTGTGATTTAGCCTCCTTTCAGGATAGGTTGGTAATGTCTCTTACCAAACACACTGAAGATATTTTCAATGTCACTTGTATAAAGCCAGGAAGATGACAGAATGGTGTAAGTGGCTTAGTTGATTGAAGTCAACGGACTTAAGCTGATTTATGCCATCTGAGGCAGCAGTACCTTCACGTTTGAATTCAAATGCATAAAAACCACAGCACTCTACCAAGCATCTTTCACGAGACATGTTCACAAAGACATTTTTGTTCTATAGAATTTATCAGACCCTCCAGATTGAGCTGTATATTGAAATAAATGAATGACAGAAAAGATGTGTGTGTTCTCTCCATGACATCTAAATCAAAATGGACTTTGAAAATAAAAAGTATTGGCTCTTACTCAAAAAGCTATCAACCACAGAAAGGGGAGGGAGAACTATTTTCTAAGTTTTTCTGTTATCCATGAATCTTGTAAGGCTTTTCATCAGTTAGACCTGAATTGGACACCTATTACTCCACTGTCATAGCAATAGAGAGCAGCATCAGTAAATCCAAGGGAGCACTTTCATAAAATTGGGAGTGTGAGTGCTAAGAACACTTTAAACAAACAAGAAGAATCAAAATTTAATTCAGGTTCTATTTATCTTCCCACCCAACTTGTGATGCACTGAGGGAAAGAGGAAGTTTTCATATGTTTACCCCACTTTGTGTAAGCTACAGAAGTCCTACTACACAGCAGCTCCTTCTCTCTGCACGCACTGCGCTCTCCATCAGCCTCTTAGGGGTTACAGAAGGTGGCTTAGCATGTGAGTGTCACTACAGGAAATCAGTGTATTTTCTTTTAAAACAAACAGAGAATGTCTTCCAAGAATTGGTAGGAACTCCTGCCAAAACATCATCTGATCATAGTAGGTCCTAGTTTATTTAATCAAAACAAAAAGTCAACGAAACTAAGCTATTTTTTGCCCCCCACCCCCTTTTTTTTTACGTCTCACTGGTATATAGTCAGTGGGAATATTAATAATGACTAATAAGAACTTTGAAGTTAAACGATGCACCCTTGAATCCTCAATCTGAAAATGAGCCAGTGCTCCTCGTCTCGCTTCTTTTTCAGGGCTGCAAACTGCACTCTGATAGCATGCTCTTCCTAGCTGTTTTTTATTGATAGCATTTAATTGATCGTGCTAGTAAGAGGAGTGCAGAATAGTTGGACAGTGAGGGCAAAAAGAAAACATCACCATTCTCTTTGTCAGCAGCAGGCATTCCTGCAAAGCAATCTCTGCCAATGCCACTCCTGTGGAGCCCAGCTTCAAGGTATTTCTAAACAGTGTGGGACAGAGTTCCAGATTATAGTTGTCTGTCCTCCAAACGCCCATTGTTGTCTGCCTTGGGGAAAAGACAATTTTCACTTCTTTGCTAGGAAATTCAAGGAGCCTGACATTAAAAGAATATCTGTGGGTGGTGATAGAGAATTAATTAGCCAGCCAGTGCACTTCCATTCCATTAAACTTAACAGGTACGTGCCTACTCCACTCTTGTTAACCGAAAGCTGCTACAGAACTGTGTTCTAGTATTAATTATCCTGACTATCCTTTCTTTTTAACTTCTGAAACTGAAAAATGGGGGATGAGAGCAGGAAGGTTCCAAAATCCTTCCTTAGGCCATGGCAAGTAACTCTGTATGAACGCTGACTTCCCATCTCATGTATCTACTCATGAGTTGCTAGGGTTTCACGATGGAAAGCTAGGCATCTGTTGCAAGGCAAACTGCAAACCATACTAATCTTCATGTAATTATTCTTGAGGTGTAAAAAAGCTTAATGTTTTATCAGATGCTTTTAATGCTCATGAAAATAAGGTATGCCTTCTGAGAGCAACACTAAAAAAAAATCAGTATAGCAAAACATGAGATTCCTGTTTCATGTGCACTGATGAAACCCAAAGCAGCGTGACAGGCTTGATGCACACAATTTGTGATAACCTAGATAGAAATCGCACAGATACGTGCATAGTAGTACGCATTTTTTCCTGTTTGTCATGGTTGCAGTAAACCTACCAACCTACTTTTTCTGTAGTCCTACTCCAGATGCGAAGCCTGACACAGAGTTCTGGAGTCTATGGGAATACTTCTCCCATAAATATTTCTTTAAGAAAAATACTTCTATTAATTTAAGTACTGTGGATCGGCCCTGTTCTGCACGAGATAAGACAGACAGGACTGAGAAACAACTACCAATTAGAAAGGAGGGCAATAGCAGTACTGTGCTTGTAGGAAAGGGAAGTTTAATGACAATGACCCGGTTATAAGTATTGTTTTGATTTTTGGTTTTAATAAGGAGAACTTATTGGTGACAAAACCTGAGGGAAATCATAATTTTTGAAGGAACTTATGTATTCTGAGACAGGCAAGACAAGCTTAATAGAAACTACCTTCTACTTTCTCTTTTTATTTCTTACTGCTTTAACTTTTGATTTAAAAAATACCCTCAAGCTGCAGAAATAATGCACCACAGTTTTAACAACAGGTTTTTTCCATTGAATAATACTGTGCAAGTGTGTTTTTCTGTGACAATCTTGTTTGGGTCTTTCCAATTTCTAATGCGCTTATGGAGAGCTAAATTTTTTCCTTTACAGTCAAGCTTAACTACTGACTTGTATATTATAATTGATGTCTTAAAGTGTGAAACCCTTCCTTTTTATGAGTGGCCAAAAGGACTCTAAGCAGACTCCAAGACATCCCAGAGTGTTTTTCTTTTTAATCCACTTTTCTCTGGGTTGTTTTCTATAGGACACTTTGGCTAGCCAGTAATGTCAAAAACAAAGGAATGGTAAGTATTGTGGTATGTAACCTCAAAACCTGGCTCCTTGCCACTTTTTCAACTCACACGCTATCCAGGCCACAAGTCAGCCAGCTTCTCATCTTGAGAGATTTGCATAAGCAAACTCTATCAGAAATGATCAGAGCTGCTTTAACTACTTTTGCCAGCTATTTCCTGCTATGGAGCCACTTAATTAGAAGGTGCTGGTAGCTGGTGATACCTTAATGGGTTATGGCTGTGAATACACAGACTGTCTTGAGAATTTCTGTGCTGCATGTCAAGTGAGCTTTTATTTGTTGCCAGATAGAAAAACAAATGTTTGCAAATGCTAGTGGCCAAACTATTCTGTGCAACAGGCAGGTGCTTGCAGTGGAGGACAGTAAAAGTAGTCATTTGAGAGGGATGTCAGAAGTTTATGTAGTGTTTTCCAAGAATTTTGTCTTTAGTGGGCAGGAAAAAAATTACAGTTTATATTAAGGGGGGAGGAAGGCATCAAGGACGTACTAGCCAAAGCAACCAACAAAGCACGTAAATTAAAGCAGCCTCCCAAACGCTCATGTTTTATTGATACCCTGCTGTTTTGTTGGTTTTCCTGTAGGCCCATTTCCAAATTGTCAGCAGAAGGTGTAAGAGTGTGGGTGTTTGGAATATGAGCTGCTCTATTTTACATCCTGTTGTTAGGATCTAACACTATTTCATTTCAAAGTGGAAGCCGTGATTTTTGAACAAATCTGCTGAAAAGCTAGAATACTACTACTTTACAACTAATAACTTATCTTTAAACAGCCAGGGGATTTAGTCTCCAGATACTGTTTTCATTTTAAAATCTCCTAAGTGTATTGTTATTACAAGAGTTTCATCTTATATTCCATTATTTTTAAATCCAAGTATTTCACATATGTATTTTGACACTAGCTACCGACAGCAGTCTTGCTCCTCATATGTCTACAGATCAGCTTTACTCATCCTGTGTTTCAGAGGGTCCCAGCATCTCTTACAAGTTCCTACCTCTGTTGTTTAGTTATGTGTTGCTGAGGAACCGCTACAATTTATAGAGCATCAGTTTGAGGTTGCTCAGTCACGAACTAGTTTGGTAGTGACGATGGGAACAGTTGTCACCTCTGTACACAAAGCTGGATGCGGTGGTTCTTGCACCTTCTTTCCCTGACCCCTTGAATTCCCCCTACATGACAAGTTACATAGCTATTTGGCAAGCAGATCAGGGGACTGACCTGCATAAAAGTCAGTTTGCACCAAGTGGTTAGTGTTTCCTGTGGAATAATTTTGTGATGCAATATAAGACTGCATCCCAGGAATAGTAAGGGAGAAAGAAGCCCTAAGGTCAGTATTGCTGTCAAAAACCTTGTATTGCCAAACCACAGGGCTACCTTTTGTGCTCCCCACTCAGTGTCCCAATACACCAAGGTGAAAACAAAATCGGACTATCAACATGCTGAAGATTAGGAATGTGAGCATGTAATTTCTCACCATAGCAGAATGGATCCAAAACATGCCCAGGATTTGAACAATTTAGGTCTTCAAATACTTGCTGATTTCATCCTTGTTTCTGTCGCTCTTGTTTGCATCCCAGCTTGGACTATTCTGGTACTTCAATTTCAGACAAAAGCCCTTCAATACACACTTTCCGTAATAGTGAGACTTAGATGGATTCAAGTGCATATCATAAACTGACCCAGTTTGGTTTAATAAGTTGTAAAACTACATAGTCACATGTGTCAGCACAGACTACCATTTTAGGTAGTGCATTCCTTAATTTTTGTGAGAGGTAACTTTCTGATTTACTGTTACAGAATCACAGGGGTTGGAAGGGACCTCTGGAGATTATCTAGTCCAGCCCCCCTGCCAGAGCAGGGTCACCTACAGCAGGTTGCACAGGACGGCATCCAGGTGGGTTTGGAATGTTTTTAAGTTGTTTACACCAACTTAAAATACTGCACCAATAACCTACAGCAGAGAACTCGACTCTAATAGGATGGTGAGGGTGACTGGAGAAAGGGGAATCGGATTCAAGAAAGACCTAAGTTGGTGAAAGCCCAACAGGGCAAAACAACTTGCTGGGCAGGTTTGATGGCAGATTCATGTTGCTCCAGTGCACAGCACTGACCTGTAGCTCGTGAGCAAAGTAATAATTTCCAGCCACTGTGTCTGACTCGTAAGGTAGTACATAACCTATGTTTGTGGCTAGCAAGGAACCAACACTGCTTCAAGGAAAAAAGACATATAAAACTTCCTCCAGTAACACACAGCAATTACAATTTCAATTTATTTTTTATCAATCTAATTCGCTTTACAATGAGAAGAAGAGAGTGGGAAATAAATGACAGCAGCACAGGTAACTGAACAACATAATGGTTTGTTTACCTTTTCTGCCTCAGTCCCCGTTTCTAGCTGCTGCTTCTGTTTAATGCAGATCTGCCCCACTTTAGCCAGGAGCTCGTGTGGGTGAATGAAGACTCGTGAGCTCAATAGGAAAGTGAAGATGTAAGTCCTCTGTGGAAGCAGAGAAAAAAAAAAAAACAACCAAGTTGAACATCTTTAGCAAAAACAATCTGTCTTCCTTGGAAAAACTATTCCATAAACCACAAATGTAACTTTCCTTCATTTAAACTTTTTATAATTTTTCCTTTCTCTAGAGACGTGGTGGTCTTTTCTAGCTCTGTTAAAAGGAAATGCTGGAGGCATCAAGGCTGTTGACTGTGGTATTTTCAGATTCCTAAATTATTTCCCTTTAAAATGACAAACTTAATATGCCTAACTAGTCATCGCTCACCAAAAAGACAAATGAAGTATGCCCGATGTAGGGTGTTATGCCTCTTGAACACCGCTGTTTCTGCTGCTTTGTTTCTTTAAGAGTGATTGGTTTTCACTGAGCTTCAGAAAACTGCTTCATGCATGTTCCAAACCACAGCTGTAATTTCTTCATGTGTGGGGTTTTTTTGCTCCTTTTTCCCACAATCACTGACATAAGCTTTAGCTTAGATTGTGGTCATCTGACAATAATTTAGTTTTAAGCTTGACTTTACTTATTTGAGGCCTGTTTCAGAGTCTTTTGGGCATGAACTCTGCTAATAAATACCAACAATTATTATTTCTCATTAGAAATAGCCTCTCCATTTGTATTTTAGAAGCTGTAATGCATTGTATTCAGAGTCATGCTCTGGACAGTTTACTTGAAGTGAGAATGCCTTCACACCTTAGTCTTGCTTCAGTGTTTCAAACTTGGCTTCTGTATTCGAATGTAATTGCCTCAGTAATGACAGTAGCATCTCATAAGCACTTCTGGTTTTCCTTTAGGCTTTTTGACAAAATATGGAGTTAGGAAATTGTAGTGGATCTCCTTGACAATGGATTTCAGTTAACCTTTATGTTTGCAGTGTGTACTGTTACTTTGTACTGTGTTTTTAGAAATGTGATTTGGCAGGCCACAGCCAGGTGTGCATATAAACAGTCAATGTGCCCATATACCACCTTGAGACTGGGCAAGTAAATTGAGGCATCTAAAACTTTAAGACCAGTTGTCTAAAATATGGTATTTCTACTATTAGCTATCGAATTCTGCTGCTTGCAGTCTCTAAAACACATTTGTAGTTAAACAATAATGGTATCTTTAGGACTCCAAAAAGATTATGGGGTTTATCTCTCTAATCACAATAAAATGTGCTATTAATGAAAAATGTTTACACTCCTTTAGTACTCAGTGTGCCCTTTAATATAAATTTAGCACCAAAAACCTCCAAATATCAGAAGGGGAAAAAAAGAATGTTTTTTTTTAACAAAATAAATAAATTCAACTAAGTCAGTGTTCTGGGAATGAGTGAACAGTATTAGTAGATTAAACATGTATCTATCAAATATCCAACTCTGTCCTGAGCTTGCGAGGGATGCTAATGAAAGAACATACTGGAGTGTGGTAGAGCAGAGGGATTTAAAATGCTCATTCTGATCTGAAGATCTTATTAGCACTGGGGTTCATGTATTAAATTAGGAATAGCATTAATTCTGTGCAATCAAAACTGGATATAATCTGTAGTCTTTGCTTTGCCTATTGTTTATGGATAGAGGAAGACAGGAGAAGGGTTAACTGGATGGACAGTTTGGGTCAGGTGCTTGATTAGTGTTTCCACTGATGCTTACAGAAAATGGACAGCTGGGGCCACCTAACAACAGGGCTCTAGGTGACTTCAAGTAGGTGGCCAGAGCAGTGACAGGACACTAACAGCATGGCCTTCCTTCTTGATGGCATGGTTGCGAACGTCCCCCACAAATTTACATTGGGAAAATTGAAGACACTGGGTTTCTGTTCGGTATTTTGTTCGTGTGTCTCTCCAGAATTTCAGAGTTTATTTTTACATTTACAATGACAAAAAATTGAAGTTCATTAATTTTAAAAAGAAATTCAATGTAGCTCTTATGCCTGTATCTGGAAGCAGTTGATCACATTATGTCAGCTTTGAAGAAGCTCTATAAAGATCCATAGTATTGTATGTGGTGTGTTATGGGCACTGAAATCAGGCTGAAGAGCTAACCTGATTCACAAAAGGGGACTTGGTTGTGTTATGGGTTGTGTTATTTTATTCTTATGTATGTGAGCACAAACCCTAAACTGATACATTCCCCATTCAGAATGAAAAAGGAAAGCATGAGAAAGAACAGTGCTGGGTTGTGAGATTTTTTTTTGTGGGGGGGTGGTGGGTGTTGGGATTATTTTTCGTTGTGTTTTAAACCATGCCTGGTTATCCTCTGTTGTTTTTTGTAGCCAACTTCTGTGTTCATTTCTATCAGTGTTGTCCCTGAACTTAAACTGTGAGTTTGGACTATCTGGGAAAGGAATTTAGCTGTTGGGTGTGTCAGCTGTCACTGGGTTGTGTGAAAATTTTTGTTCTGGATACATGAAGCAGCCCTCACTTCTATCCTATTTTGCATTTGAGAGAGCTGGGGAATTAAAAAAAAAGAAAAATGGACTTGGATACTTTCATCCCTTCCCCATGTTCTTGTTTTGGGAGTTTAGAAGCCTGTCTGAAAGATGCCTGTATGCGTAAGTAGTGGGGAACCACAACTTAAACCACACTGTCCTGCCAGTGACCTTTGCTCCGATAAGCTTGAACACAGTCTTTTAAGGAAAGATATAATTTTGCTTCTCGTACTAATTCTAGTGTTGGTCTCCTTGGTGGAAGTTTGTGTGATGTGGGACAGTGTTTATCCAGAGTGACTCTGAGAAAGGCCCACTCAGACTATCATTTCCTTATTGTTATACTGCAAGAAAAGTGTGACCCAGATGACCAGTGCTTTTATTTGGTTTCTCTGATAATGTTTTATATGATGTTCAAAAAAGTGCTGAACTGGCAAGATGCAGGAAGATACACAGCC
Source organism: Burhinus bistriatus (assembly GCA_013397275.1). Lineage (NCBI taxonomy): Eukaryota > Metazoa > Chordata > Aves > Charadriiformes > Burhinidae > Burhinus > Burhinus bistriatus. The sequence continues at coordinate 443,456 of VYXH01009652.1, read as the reverse complement.
ACAAAAGTGCATAGTTTCCATTTTAGGCTTGCTGTAATCTCTGTAATCAGTAATATGTGTACTGGACACATGAAAGGCTTTTCCAGACAACATTGGACTACTACGTTTTAGAAACAAATTATTATTACTTCTGGAACCCATCTGCTGTATTTTTATAACATCTTTCAAGTCACTTAACTGGAACTAGGTTCAGTACTTTGGAAAACAAAATTGTTCCATTATGGTCAATCAAGATATGCTGGTTTACAATATATTGGTATCTAATTGTGGGGCTTTTTTGATACTTTTATTGCTTATGCTGGCATAGACAAGGAGTAACTGCAATTAAGAACCAAATTAAAAATGATAGGTCTGACATCATCTCCTTGCCTCTCTGCTAATAGCCACTCCCTATCCAATAAAGAAAATTCAGGCTGAACTAAGCCATACATTTCGGCTTAGCGGTAGGTCTTAGGGGTTAGGAACACAGTTGTTCTGGAGAAGAGATATTTCATACTAATGTCATATGCCTTACCTAGATCAAGGATTTCTGTGATTTGTTGCACCTGTCCTACTATACACATATAGGCTAAATGTTATAACAGTGTAAAAACCTACACTCTGTCATAAGCAGGCCCCTAATCATGAAGATGATGGTTTGGAGAAGGAAATTTAGCTATGAAGCTAGCTAGTTTGACAAAGGACGATTAAAAAATGCTTCCATAAACTATCCTACAATCCTACAAAAGTGACACGTATTTGGGAGGAGAGGCAAAAAAAAAAAAAAAAATCCTTTCTGTGCTTGAAACAACGTAAGCTGACACAAAAGAGGCTTGTGCTTTATACTAGAATAAGAAGCCAGATTCCTTTAGTGCCTAAAGTTGTTGCTAAGAGATGAGCTGAATTATATTTAAAAAAAAAAAAAAAAAAGACAGATTGCGAGCACACAAGACTAAAGAAGGAATTGTTACTCTCTGACCCAAGAATGCACTGATGTCTTCTCGAGGAGGAAAGAAGAAAAAAAA
>VYXH01009652.1:277771-431637 GCA_013397275.1 Burhinus bistriatus | reverse complement strand
AAGGCAAACAAAAAGGGGTGATACTCCTCCTTTGAATCAATGATGTAGCAAGAGAAACATCTTGCAGGAGTCTGAGGACCTCATGTCATTTAAATGCATAGGAGACCTAGTCTGGGAATGAATGAAAGGAAAAGATCTCAGAAAAAGATAGTTGGCTTAGCCTGCTCTGCTTAAAGGAGCTGCCTCAACTTGTCATGCACAAATGACAATTCTGGTAATCTACAGTTGTAGATTTGTTCCATTCTTAATCATGTTATATATTTTCTGGAGATGATGGAGTCTGCTCGCTGTTTCTCATATCTTGTTTTCCAAGAAAGAGCAGGAAAAGCATTAAAAAGCTGGTTTTAATGTTTGTGATTCAGTCTGATTTTGACTGTAACTTGGAAGAACAGAGATATGTTAATGTGATACGGACTCTTTCTATTAATTTTATTTAGAGTCTTTTTAAGCTGAATATTTAGAAGCAACTGATATTCTATTTTAAATTGGGTTCAAGCTTGGGTTCAAGATGAAGGGGTTCTGATCTTATCCTAGCTAGTGTGTCCTTCACTTGCATATTCATGCTGTCTTCGACACATGCTATTCCAAGAATGTGCCACCCTGCAGAAAGCGAAAATCAATTATGCCAAGAAGGGAGCACGTACATACATCAGCAATTTGGTGCCCAGGGGAAGAAAAATCTGCATGTCTGCTGATGTCAATCTTCTTGAGATGGTATTTTTATAAATGCATGTGGGTTGCTATTTCTTTTAACCAGCTCAACAAAAAAGAAGTTTATTTTTAGTGTTATAAGCTTCAGGGCATCACAATTAGCAGATCAAAATTGCCAGTCTGACTAGTCAACCTTCTGTTTGCTTTAGCATAAACTATGACAGCAACATTGTTAGCATTCCCACAGGTATTTTGGAAGATTCATTAAGGTCAGTGATGGGATCAGTTTCTTTCTTTCTTTTTTTTTTTTCTTTTCTGTTTTCAATCTCTTTGGTTTTACAAATTTTATTTTACAGCTGATGGTGAGAAATGCTGGGCTGATGAGCCCATTTGCAGTAACTCACTTGCAGCTGTACTAGTATACAAACAAACTTCTATTAAACATGTGATGTATCTGTCTTACCTGAATTACTGCGAGTAATTCGGTTCCTGTACATATCTGTTGTTTGGATTCTTTTTGCTGACACAGCCAAGAAGTTCAGCAGCAATATTATGGAAGATTTAGAGTCGGCTAAAATCTGCTCAGTTTACAGGGCAGTTAACAGCTGTTGGTTTAATTCTAATGAATTTATTTGTAATAGAATCAAGGCCTGATAGTCTTAGTATCTTGAGGAAAAGTTATGGAGAAATATTGAGAAAATAAAGCTAAATATGGTTTAATTTTAGCAAGAAGTTGTCACCAAATTAAGTATTCAAGAATTAATTTATTTTTAAGAAAGCATTTTGGTGAACAACAAGCGCTAGCGAACAGATGGATGAGCCCCCAAGCCTATTTAGTCTCATCTATACGCACATTTCTATCAGCTACAGTGTGTTTCAGCATAGTTTGAGCTACTTGGAAAGGACTTGCACCATCATATCACAAACATAGTGAATAAATAAATGTATATTGAGTTGATGCTAAGTAGTACAGAATATAGGATAATGTCTCATATATATGTATATTTATCCTATCTTATATATCCTAGGACACAGCCTCAGACTATCCAAGCATAAACGCTAAAATATGATGACCCTATGTGGTCAGATTTGCACTGGATTAAGCTGAGGACTAATCTGCAGGTGAACAAACCCCCTGTTACATATGCAGAAATGTTGAAAGTAAAAAAAAAAAAAAAAAAAAAAAAAAAAAACAAACCCACCAAAAAAACCAACCCAAACCAAACAAAAACACAAAAAACAAACAAAAAAACCAACAACAAAAACATTTTGGAGAGCTACCTGTATGCTTGTGAAATTAACTGAACTCAGTCTTCTGTTTTGCTAAAGTATCTTGACGTAAATCAGTCAAAGAATTAACACAACTGAGCTACTTCGGCCCAACCCTTTATGACATTATCTGTATAAGGAAATAAATGTAAGTGAACTACAAATAGAAAAGATATAGTGTCTTCCTGGAGCTTTTATTTTCCCTGTGCTCTGTGTTGATCAAGTCCCAATTCAAATAACTGATGATGAAAAAACTGTGTGCCTTGAACCTTTTCGGCTTTGCCGTTTAGGACTGGCACTCATCTGAAGGCTAGCTATATCATAGGATACCAAGTTCCAATAATTTCCATTTGAATATATCTTTTTTTTTTTTGGAACACTTCATTATTTTGATGTCAGTAGGTAAATAATTATTGAATTTGTCATCCTTTTCTCTGCCTTTTTCAAGTTCATTGCACCAATATTAAAGATCTTTTAGGGAGGCTGTTTTATTATTTTACCTAAATGTTAGAATTTATATTCTTCCGGCTCTTCTCACCAGAAGAGGGAGATTCAAACAGTATAAAATACAGTGAATTCAAGAGCTCTGTATGCTCTGATGTGTCTGGGTTTCAACCTTACTGTTGCTGTTTGCCTTGCTCCAGTGGAGTGAAACAGATGTCACATCAGCTAGCAACTTCAAAGGGGATTCCCCGGGCATGAACATGTGGGAAACTTAAAGCTGATACTGTTTCCCCATGGGAGGCTTGTTCCTTCTGGTGCTCACTTGTGTTCCCCATGAGACTAGGTTCTTGGGTCTGCAAAAGCTGCGCATACAGTGGGCAGAGCCTGTTTTACTCTTAGCTCAGGTTTGGAGACTTCTTTTAAATGTATTTGTTTGCCTTTTTTTTTTTTTTAATTATTATTTTCATTTGTGCGGGGATACCAAAACTCCCTAAAATAAACAGTCACATTGGTGAAAGACTTTGGAACTAGAGCTCAGAAGTCAGTAATCTCTGTAGAGTTCAGAGAGTGCTCCTGTGGTTGATGCTATTTTCCCTGTATTTCCTGTTTTCTGAACTGCCTATTTTCTCCAGAGCTAGAAAAGATAGAAATGGGTCCAGATCATAAGGTATATCTGAGGAGAGAAGCTATAGAGGGATATAGGCTGGGTTTGTAAAACAGATAGCCATCTGTAAGAAATGGCTGCAATAAAAATAAATTTAATAAAGAACTATTAAGTGTTGTTGAGAAGAGTGGCCTCCACTTGTTCGGGAAAATATAATCAACTCTGTTATTTAGTTGTCTCTCCATAAACTTTCGAAACAAACTGGCATCACTATACATGCAAAATGTAAAACATTATGTAAAGCTCATGCTCATATATCTAAATGTGCATATATTCCATAATAATTTAAAAAGTAACAAAATTAAATTAATTTGGATACCAAGATTGAAAGGGATTTTTTTTTTTTCCCTTCCCCATCCCTCGCAGATGCCAGTGTGTATCCTGAACTGATACAGTTACCTACTGTCTGAGAGAGATTTGAGCTGGTGGTTTAGAAGTAAAAGCCCTCTATGCCATGGCAGACTTCCTGGGCAGTCTGTTCATAATGCCCTTAACTTGCCTAATTATAACGGAGTTTTGACGAGGTAGCAATCTTACATTTCTGTAAGATCTATATGCAGGAAAATAACTTCAAAGTGCCTAGCCTTCAAATGCAGCCATTTAATAGTAATGACTTAGCTGTGTTGCAGTACTGATTGGTAATTTGAGAACTTTCACTGAAAATGGGATTATTTTTTTTCTTCTTGTGTAGGAGGCTAATTCCTTATCAGCATTTTATATTTTCCTCTTTTCTCGTTAGTGGCTCCCACAGGATATATGCGTGGCAAAGATGAGCTAGAAATCCTAAATTTACAAGACATCCCACTGGGATGTAGTTGTGCTATAGATTTAACTAATAGGAAATCAGGCAGCCTAATCCTGAAGTGAAAAATACAACTTGGTTCACATGAAGTGTTGCAAGTGCATTAAGTTACTTAAATAACTATCTTTTCAAATTTGTTAATGAAGTCTAGCCCAATTTTGATCAGATTTGAAAATGCTTTATTGTGTGTGTTCAATATAAATGTTTTAAAGATATACATTAATCAGAGAGTTCTCTACCTAACTGAAGAAACTATATTGTATCATTTTATGTTGTTCCAAGAATGATTATGAGCATAATATTAAACATTATAAACTGTCACTAACAAGGCACTGTGCCCAGGTGCCAGCCATTACCTTACTGGAAAGTATTACTTCAGATTGCCCACAGTTACAAAGAACTATGAAGATATACAAGGTAGATCATGGAAAACAGGTCTCTGATAAGGGTGCAAAACCCAAAGAAGTAGCCATATGTATCCTCTCATTCTTACAATCTGCACTATTATTATAATCTTCTGAGATCCAATCTTTTCCCCAAAAACTACAAAGTAAAATAGAAGTCTAGGAATATAAGACAATGCTGGAACGCCCACTGGGCGTCTTTATCTGGAACATGATATGGACATCCAAGCAAGAACAGCTCATCCAACTAGAAGCATTACTACTTGGAAGTTGTTTATTCCTTAATTAAAATGCTAGATTTTCATGAAATTGGTAAACTTTCTGAAATGAATTGAAACAGACTGCTTAGCACTCTTTGAGGATTGGGGCCAATGTGTTGACCTATGTGTTAGCTAATGAACTTTCAAAGATGCATCTTTTGACTTGGAACAAGCTTCCAGGCTACCGTGGTAAATGACAAAGGTTTTGATGTGGTTATTTCCTCTAAAACAACCTCATAAGGAAGTTAGAGGAAGTTTCTTAGAAAAGTTAGGCTTCTAATATTATCCTGAAAACATCAGAAGTGCATTTGAAAGCAATTTATAATCTGTCACAAAACTGTTTTGACATATGTTTTGTTAATTGAACTTCTGAGGATGTGCAATTCCGACATGTCTGTTTAAGGAAGCAGTGTTGTTTACCTGTTTCCACATATTCACAGCTAAGCTAAACTTTCATCTTTATTCTGCTCAGTATTGCTGTTTCTAGTAAAACCTAATACATTATTCATACCTGCTTCTAATTTTGGCCTAACTTTGAACTGGAAATAATTGGAATGTCTCCAATTGTCTTACACGTTCACACATCAAAAAGCATCGTCAGCAACCAGTGTTGTTCTTGTGGTATATGTATGTGTATGTTTTAAAGAGTGAGGAAATCCTGTTTTGCTAGTGTTATTGGGACACTCCCCATTCTTCTTTCAAAAATAAATGAGGATATAAATTCATAATGGTCTTATAGAAGGGGTGCCATAGGTTATCATGTCCAATGCTGCAGATTTGGGTCTTAGCACAAAACTCATTGGAGGCAACAGAACTCATCTAAGTGGCTTCAGTAGGTTTTAGATAAAGCCCCAAGTGAAGGTTGATTTTCAGTGTTATCTAATCATTCCTTTCCCTTTGGTGCTGCAAGGCTGTTATCAACACTTCCAGATATCCTAGGTATCCTTTATTTGCTTTTCTTCTACTCATACCTGTTTCCTCCTTTCCCCCTGCAAACTCAACCCAAATTCAGGTGAAACTGATAAGGAGTGCAGTGAGAATTGGAAGATGCTTGCTGATCAAGTAGGGGGATTTGCTGGGTAATTCTATTGAGTACTGGTTGGGAGGATGTAGCTTGCAAGGTCCTGCTTTGCTGAATTAGCCTTTGATGTACAGCAAGTTTATGGCTTGAAATGACACCTGTTTCCTAAGAAACTGAGAATGTACACATGGGTTGTCCTGCAGGAATAAGAGATACGCTGAGTATCTGAGACTTCGATGAGGATGGGGAGAGCAGGGTTTATGTCTGGGCTAAAGAGTGCTGCTTGAACTGCTTTGCATTGCAGCTGGTTTGAATCTGATCACATCAAATGAAAGAAACTTGCAGAGGCTGAAGTACACCATGTGCCTAATTCCTGTTTGAAATTTTGCGAATATCTCATAACAACTCCAGTTTTTTTAATCTTTCATGCAACCTCACAATGCTGCAGTGTCTTTTTCTCCCTGCAAGCTAGATGCTGTTACAAACAGCCTCTTGCTAGCATGCGCTTATAGACATTTGCAGTATATGAAATGATGAAAACTGTTTTTTTGGGGATTAACATGTTAAGCACTTTACTGTATAATTTGCAATAAGCCATATTACTTCTTTTCTACAATCACAAGTCACTATTTTCATTACTAAGCTACATGGCCTCATCTTTTTTATTACTGTTTTTCCTTGTAATCTCTTCCTCTATATTGTGATGATACGCTTGACTTTCAAAAGTCAGGTTCTGCGTGTATTTTGTGTTTTAAATGCAGATCCAAATTGTCTCATTGACATGCCTAGCAAGAGCAAAAATTAAAGATTTTGCTAATGTTTTAAGTCTGGATATACTACCTCTGTCACAGTGACTATTAATATTCTACAAAACCTAGGAGCTCCACCAGATCGAGATCATAGCACTCCAAACATTACAGGACTTAAGTTACACCCCAAGTCAATACACATAGGTAGTACTTAGATTTATCTTGAAGTTACCCATTCAGTTTCCTACCAGGCTCTCTTCTCAGTTTAGAAGATAACCAAAGTTATTACAGACTGCAAATGGCTGATACATCTTCCTTGGCAACAGATAAAAACTAGCAAAATACAGTTTGAACTGGATTCATGCATCCATAGACACCAGCAAGATTAGTACCTGTAAGTGAAAATCTAGTCCTTTGCTTTATAAATGGATCACAGTTCTTCTCTGCGCCTTTCAGGTTTTCTTTTTATATATTGTTGATTAATAAATAATAGAAAATACTAATTTAAAAAAATAATTTATACGTTTCTCCTTCTTGAAGAATGATTTCTACTATACCTGTTGGGCAATCAGGTAGTTTACTTAGAAGCCACCTACTTGTTTTTAGGAAGTAGTTGCTAATCGGGTAGGTTTATTTATTCTTTTTTAGTACTTTGGTTTCATATTTTGGCAAAAATGAGATCTTTTGCAATTGATTTTTGAAATACTGAAGTAGTTAAAAATGAAAAGGAAGAATGTGTAACAAGCCCGTTATGCTCAAATACTTTTGGAGGCGATAGCTCTAATTTTTCCATGATACTTTTTGTGTTTGTGTAAACTATGTGTCATCTTGCGTTTGATCAGACTTTGAATTTTATCAGACTTTGGACTAAATCCTGAATGCACATGCCTCTGTATGGCCAGAGAGCTCCAGTTGTTAATAGTTTGGATTTTATTTGAGAGTCCTGTGTGAGGGGACTCTTTAAGTTAGTGCAGTGTTGTGTGCTAACTAGGAAGCTCACAGGTAAAGTAATGCCTGATTCTATGAATACAAATGAAATCGTGTCCTTAGTTGGGTGTGTGAACTCTGGTTTGAGAAGTGCTCTGGAATGCCACAGTAGGATAAAATAATTTGGATTTTGACTTTGAGGAACAAAATAGCCATTCCCAGAAGTTACAGCTGTGGATTGGTCCAAACACAGAAACAGCTGAAGACTTCTTGCTTCAACAGATTCAGCTGCAAGTAAGTGAGTTTAAAGCATTTTCTGTAACTATGTTGCTTTTGAAAGATTTAAATACTAATTCAACTACTAATAATATTCTGTCTTTTAAAAGCATCAATCAGTTCTTTAAAATTTGATATTTTACAATTCACATTACAAAGGAAGTGCGCTTAAACTGCTGCTATAATAATTATGATACTTCATTTATTTAAGCTTTTTTTTATGCTTAAATATCTTCAAATTCACTAAAGGCACTTAGGCCCAAATTACTGGAGCGGGAGTTTAGATTCGGTCCCTTTTAAAGTACATGTCAAGGCTTAGACACACTGTTGCTGTGTGTTGCCCTTTACCTACAAGCAAGTACCTATCATGGACATTTGCCATATGTCTGGATTTTTTTCAACTGTATTTTTAATTTTCTTGTTGGTTTGGGTTTTTTTTGGTTTTTTTTTTTTNNNNTTTTTTTTTTTTTTTTTTTTTTTTTTTTTTTTTTTTTTTTTTTTTTTGTTTTTTTTTTTTCATGTAAAAAGGTAACCTTTAACAGAAACAGCCATCTGGCAATACAGTCCTCAAAACTGAGCTAGTGAAGTAACCTGCCCACAGTTATGATCGCTTTGAGGAGTGATCCTGTATAGTTATGGCAAATGTCCCAACATCATCTTTCATATCCTTTTAGTGGTAATCTGTGTTCAGCTTTCAGCTGCAAAGGCCTAAAAGAACATTTGAAGCTCACACAAAGTCTGACAAGAGCTTATGTCTGTGTACAACTTAGAACAGCAAGCTGCATGTTCCCTGTTGCAGCAGTAAAGATGGTCAGGATTTTATTTTAGTGGTTTTTTAGCATTATTCAAATAGAGCTGATACCCATCAGAAAAAAAAATAAATTGAAGATCAGCAGCTTTTTTTAGTTCCATGCTAGCAGAATAAATAATTTGGTTAGACTATGCGAAAGTAGGAGGGTAAGCCTGGATTGAAGATGCAGGGAAGTTTTCTTCTTAACATGTTGGTGAACAACAAGGAAAGAAAAGTCAGCCGAGGAAAGGCATCGCTTACCTTGTAAGCTTCTGTCCTTTCTCCAAAGGCCTGTCCTGCAAATCTCCTGAAGTCCCATGTTCAGCTACCAGCGTTTTTTGCTACCCATCTTTTCCTTCCCCTCCTCCAGCCATCTTCTTCCCCCTTCCCCCAACTTCCTATTAAAAGGAAAGCTACCAAGAGCTCATAAGTAACAGGCTCATGCTTTCAATCAAAGGAGAGAGCTGAATAGCCTTCCACTCGGAGTGAGTTCAGCAGATCTAGAGTCAGGGCCCCTTCATTAATGAGAAAGGAATCTGTCCATCTTCCAAATCTTTCAGCACTCCCTGAAGCTGCCCAAACCACACAACTTGCGTTTCTCATAAATTTCCCCCCTGTGGCCACAGTTCCATTTCTGTCTTTCTCTCATCTGTTCAGAACCAAATATGCAAAGGTAATTTCCCTGCTCTCGCACAAGTGGATCCTGAGGTTTCTGATCTTTATATGCTCATTAGGAGATGCTATTTCAAATTAATTCCCTCCTTTCCCTGGCCCCCAAACCCTTGGTTTCAGTGGAAAAATTAGTTGGGCTTAGAATTATATGCAAGGAAAACTAGCATTTGCGTCGAGCTTGCCACGCATGTGTGCAGCGCAGGTCCAAACATTGGTTTTGATTCTTGGGCTCAGTGGTTTCCACTCAGTTTTTTTGCTCAAACCTCTTGTTTCAGTTCACACCAACTGAGTTTTGTTTTGAGTTTGTAGGGGTTAGAATGAACCCTGGAAATTCAAATTCAAAGCTCCACTGAAACAGCTGCTGTTCTCTCTTTTGGTACAAACTACATTACCACCTAAAACACTAAAATCATCCTTAGCTCCTGAAACTTAGCTCACGTTTGGTGAAAACCTCATTAACGTTGCATGATACCTGCTTGGTTTGGGAGATTTTATTAGCTGATTTTTTAATTTTTTTTTTGCACTAATTCTATATCATAAATATTAATATGACCTCAACACCCCACCACATCGGGAATTGTGTATCTTCATTCCACATGATGTCAGAAATCAAAAGGCATTCTTTGTCACTATTTCAAAAATGAATTTTTTACTATACCTGTATCTGTGCTGTGTCTATAATGTTAAAGGAATAGTTACTGTCAATGAGAGAATAAACCAGTGAGGAAAGACATCATGTGTGACTTAAATTAGGTGGGTCCCAAGCTTGCACAGAACTAGTGTCCAGTTGTTATTCTATGGATGCTTTCATATATAATACTTTGGTCTTGGGACCAATGTTTTGGTAGCACTCCTGCTATGATCGCATGTGCAAACATAAATGATTTTGCTTGTGACAAGTGTGTGGGAATGTGAATTGAAAACGAATAGGAATTGATAAGAAATGCATGCTGTATAGATTCAATGTAGCTTAGCATTGGTTTAGTTTTGATAGTGCCTTTGATTTCAGGCGGTTTTGGTTCTTATTATAATATGCAAATAGCTATGGCCAAAATTCAGACTGAATTGGCCAAATTCAGATGTTATGGCCAAAATTCGGATTGAATGGCCAAATTCAGACTTCTGTTGGTCTTTAGATACATTCTACTTCCAGAGTTATCTTTTTCAATTAATGCATAACTGGTAGTGAAAAATCTTCTGTTGATTTCCCTGGTGGAGTCAGGAGAAAAAGTCATAATACATAAGAGGAAATAAATTTTTGATTATTGAGCTCTGTTTGTTATTTTATGTTGATAGTACATACACCTTGAGGATATAGTGACTAACTGAAACTGAAAATCTGAGTGAAAAGTACCTAGAATTCCTGAATAAAAAAACGATAACTTGTCAAAACAAGCCCTCTGCAATAAAGATTTCCATGGGAGAAAAGTGACTAGGGAATGCATAACTTGAGTACTGTGTGTGTGATGTTAATTGCTGTGGGTGCTGATTGCTTGCTAATTTAAATAGATATTGTGAGTGCTCAAACCCAGGGTATGAAGTGCTGGCAGTAGCTTTCTCTGCCTGACAATTATGTAAAAGAGTAATTTGTGATTCGAATTACAGATATAGCTTTAAGATTATAGGCACAATCAACTACGTTTCTGTCCTGTCCTCTTCCCAGTTGTTTTTTTTTCATGCCTAAAGTAACTTGAGCATTGAAAATAATTGGATCAGAACATAGGGATGAAGGTATCCCAAGTGGAGGTCAGTAGTACTGTAGCAGTAAGTTAAGATGCTGGTGTATCGCAAAGCACATCACTGCAGTAAGTGGCTGTGAAATCTGCCAAACGGAGTGCCAGTTTGTTGTGACTCAGTCACTGGCACATGAACAGCTGATCAGTTGTTCCTGGTGTCGGTGGTGAATATCCTTAAGGCTACATATTCGTGCTCCTGCCCGTGCCTACTGTTCCAGCTGTTCAGCAGCAGTGCCTGCCGGCACGCTCCATAGCAGCCTACGCAGCAGAGGAGACGCGTTCACTTCTGCTCTCCAGGCTTGTTTCAATACCAGCAAGCATAGCTGTTTCTTTCCTTGCCATCATTTCAGATCAGGAAAGGGAGATGCTGCTTGCGAGGACTGCGCTCGGGCTGTGACCTCCAACTGCTCCTGTAACGAGGCTCCTGGGGTGGCTGCTGTGCTCCTCTCGCCTGCCTGCAGAGCTCAGCCTCCCGCCGAGCCTCGTGCCCCAATGCTTCCCAGTCAGCTGTGCAGCCTCGCAGTCCTACTTGCTACTCTCTGCCCTTTGAAAAAGCAAGAAATCAAAGCTTTTAAACTATAAAAGTCCTCCTTTCTCATTGCTTGGCGCTAGCGTTGCTTTGAAATGTAGCTAGCATTCCCTTGTACTTCAAACAAGCCACTGAAACTCCAGGTTAATTCTCACAGCACACCTATCACCAACTGATTCGTGTGTGTGCACATGCACTGCAGGAGTGCCTTGAAGGCCCGTCCTGCAGCTGTGCCAAAACCAGGCAGCACGGAGCCAGCCCGGCAGCAATCCCTGGCCCCTCCGTGTTGCCTGTGGGGCAACTGAGGAAGGCAGAAGTTGGAAGTAGGTGGCCTGGGTCACACACTAGGTGAATCATGGGGCTGGAAGGAGAGCTCAGGTGGCCTGGACCTTTCACCACTCACCTCCTTCTTCCCAAGCCGCAGGTTTCATCTGAACATTTAACTTCCATTTTGCAGCCTTGCTTGGCTTCCCCCCTCAGAAGCACGGGGATCGTTTGAGCCTCTATGGTGCAATGGTCTGCTTTTGTCAGGGTTTTCCCAGTTAGGGGCACAATGAAGAACAAAACTCCTAGGCGCATAGCTGAAGCTCCTTGCAGTGATTAAAACTGCATTACACCCACAGCAGATGGCATGGGAACATTTCAAGGACTGCTTGATTGTGAACTGTTCCCTGCAGCTGTGCCCCGAAGAAGTTTATTTAAAACTTGTGTTCCTATTTCAGTTTTCTAAGAGAGGACTGTTCAGACTTTTTAAAATTCTGCCCAATGGAAACTAAATTAAATCTTACTGTTATCTATATTCTATATTCTTATTACTTTAGAAGCGATTAAAGGCTTGTTTACTATTACATGAGCTGCTCTGGATTTTCAGGTAGGCAAAGAATGTGATCCTTTGAATTATTTAAGGTTGTGTTGGATCAGTTACCTATTTACTTTTCTATTGCTACTAAATTTCAGAAAAGGGTAAGGGAGGTAAAAAAGGCCTGTGTTTATGCACGCAAACAACTCTGCAAGTCCCACTGTTGCCACACAGGAAGGTCCTTACTTAAACCAATTTAAAATCTGGGGCTGTAAGCCTTTCCCTTCTGTTTTGTTACAGCTGAGGTTAACGAGTCAAGGGTCAGGGCATTAATCAGTGACTATGGTGCAGAAAAGAGTTGCTAAACTTCTGGTGAAATACAAGCTTGCTGTCATGGAAACAGAGCGGGAAAAGGCAGCCTTTGGGAAGAGCCAGCCTTACCGAGCCACTGGCAAGGGGGAGAGCCTGGTGAGGACACCCCTGCCTCCAGCACTGGTTTAGTGATGATTTACATCTGTGTGTGTGTACTCGGCGTTTAATCTTCATTTTTATGGATTTTCCTGTATCCTTCAACAATTCAGTAGCCTGCTACAGTCTGTTCCCTAAAAATTAAGTTCAGTCATCAAATGCCCGATTATTGTTGCTTGGTCTGAATGCTGAGAAAGTACCAAGTAGTTAGGGCAAACTCCACAACACCAAAAGTTTCTGAGATGTTATCTTTGCCCAGCAGTAATTGAAGCTCTAAAACCTTCTTTACTCAGTCCGCTGATAATTCTCCATTTCCTTTAGCACAAACAACCCTTTAATAAAGGAGCTTTTAGCAGTGTATACAGCTTTTACAGTGCGGTTCTGAGTCACAATACTGGAAGGTGCTGAGCAGATGTAATGCCCATCAATTTCTTATTATTAATTACAAGAGAGGATGACTTCATGCAGATTCTCCCTTTCTTTCATGTGCTCAAAGACTGCCTGACTTCTTTATTTACTTTTTTCCTGTTTAATTTGTGATCAAAACGGGAAGATGCTGCTTGTGTAGAGATCTGTCTAAATTAAGACATTATTAGTTATTTCTTTAGAATACGCAAATCAAATTTCATGTTCTCATTCAAAGCAGAGATTCTTTTCTCCTGGATATCACCAGTGTACAGGGAAAGCTATTGCGTTTTAATATAATTCCTGAACCATTAATCACACTGACTATAGTTTTGCAAGAGGCAAAGCTTTAGTTGCTGACAATCAGTTCTTTAAACTTAAGCTATTTATTCACTATGCATCCTCGCTCCTCCCTTAAGACCTTCAGAAATGAAAAATGGAAGGGGATACCCGTTCCTTCTCTCATTTAAGGATGCAAACACTGTGTTCGGAGCTTTTTTTCTGTGGCAAAAGCAAGGTCAAAAGATGTGGCAGAAGGTAATATAAAATAATGTGTCCAAACTAGATTCTGGTTATAATTTGGAAGCATTCATTACCGCCATCAGTTTTGTAGTCCTGAAACACATATCAATGCTCCATAGCACAAGTCAGAGAAACCTGGCCAATTGCTCTATTCATCTGTAGTCTCTGCAGCTCCCAGGGACCCAGGCACAACATGGAGATAAGTGGGGTCTGGTTGTACCCCATCTCAGCTTACTGTGTTCAGCTGCTGCTTTACTATCCTAACTTGCCCATGTCCCTTCTCTACAAGCAGTGCAGACTTACTCTTCTCATTTCAAATGATTATCAAAGCTAGCAATATCTTACTCAGTGTTACCTCTGCAGACATCATCAGCATATGAGATAAATAATGCTAGCCTTGACGTGTTATGGCTATTCTAGTTTATTCTCAAAAATCCAGATTGGCTAAAATGGTTGCGTGTATTACTGAGAGACTTACAGTACCAGTTTTAGGTTTCAGTTACTCTATGTTGTAAGACAGTCTATTACTTGCATTAAAAAAACCCAAACAGTAATGTTCATTTCCATTATTGCTTGGTGGCAAAAACTGTAATGGGATGCCTGTTGCTGATGAATAAACATGTACAGTCCCTGAAAGCAAATTAAATTTGGCCAGACTATTCCTAGCCTGTATTTTCCTAACTTCATGCCCTTTGGTAGCTAAATTGTATTCGTATTGCTTTTGCAGATTATTTTTATTTCATTTTAAGACCTGTTTCTCATTTAAAAAAAAAAGAATTAAAACTTCTATCAGAAAATCAGACTTATTTTCAGCCTGGTATTTTTCACTGTCAGTTTCCTAACCTATTTCCTTTCTCAAGGGACTTAAATACATGAACTTCTAAATACAGATAGGCAGTTTTTCTCCTTCTTCTATTTCTTTTCTTTTTAAGGGAGGATTTTTTTTTTAGTGCCTGTGAGCCTGGAGCCTTGGAGATTTCAAGCTTCTTTCATCCTCCAAAATGTCAGCAATTTCAAAGAAGTGGGTTCCTGTACACTTCTTTTTACATGCTCTGCAGTACTCTTCAAACTTGACTTGCAAGCTCTTTCTCTGCAGGTGAGAAGGGAGTGTGGGCAGGGGACACATTTATACCTAAGGCTCTCTGGCTGAAACATTCATCCAGGGAGAGGAGAGCACCCCGGCACAAGCAAGCTGTGCATAGTCCAAAAGAATGACATTGCTTTTTGCATCTCCACCCTCTTTTTGTGGCCACCTTCTGAAGTCTGCAAAGTAGCAAACTCATGCAGCTGAGTGCCAGCTGAGTTAGGATATCTTAGCTTTCTGTTCTTGTAGTGGAAAGAGACATTAGAAACCAGCAAACCAACCCAGCTATGTCAAGCCCATTTCTGTTGTCGTCTGTGATCTACACACTGCAAGAACTCTCAGCCTTCAGCTAATGTTTCTGCTCTCTGGGTTACAAACTACCAGTTGACAGAGCTGGAGATTTGTAAAGGCTCGTGTGTATGAGTGTAGCGCATCTCTCTGTTTAGACCAGAAGATGATGGGGGGTGAAGGGAGACAGGGAATGAGAATAAATCCTATTCCTGGTAACCAAACCCAGCAGTGGTAATGAAGAGGCCAGGGATTGACAGGAGAGGAATGTATGAAGAATGCTACAGAAGACAGCTGGGCCGCATGACCAGATTAGTATGGAGAAGGGAACAAGGCAGAGACGAGGCATGTGCTGGGGGGAACAGCAGGAGACGCGGATGAGCTGGGAAAGTGTTCTGTATAAGGAGGGAATGCAGAAAAGAGGATGAAGAGGTAGGAACGAGGAAGTGGGACAAGGCCTAGTAGAGTGTGCAATAATCTTTGACCTTAAAGCATTAAAACCATTTAAAACTTGTCAGAAGTTATTTTCTCTATAGTTGTGTATTGCATATTACTTTCTTAGAGGAAAGAAAGTTGCTTCCCATGTTAATATGAATTAAGAGTTTCAAGACAGAAGTTCTCTTAGATTTGTGTGATCTATTTTGGGCAAAAATAAATGGCTGTATTTAAAACAATAATATCTGTGTGCAATAAAAGTACCTTTTTTTCTCTCTTTTTCTTTTTTTTTTTTTTAAGTTGTTCATTATGATATTGACGAATGGTCACTTCTTCCTTTTGGTCTGTACTCAGGATTTCCTTATTTTATAATGTGAGGGGTGCAGCTATTGTACCACTTTTATTTTAATGGCATGAGCAAGGGCATCAGTATAATTAGTGTAATTAGAGAATATTGTTTGACAGTTCAGGAAGGATCTTCTAAACATTTTTCTTTGGGACATGACTCGTATCCTTCCAAGGAAAAAAAAAAAAAATCTAATTCTGCCTGAAACCTTGCACAAAATTTTCAGCCTTTAAAGCATAAAAAAATCGATCCACTATTCCCGGGCAGTCCTCAGAAGATTGGTTCTTTCATATTCTCAAGGTGCAAACCATAGTTTTTGGATGTAAAAGCTGTTATTGAATCTTAACTGAAGCCTGCACAGTAGTAACCTACAGGCAAGATTCTGCAAAGCATGAAGATACATTGTTTGAGTTTCTTGGAGCTTGGAGTAATCTTTACGGCTATAGATAGATGAATCTCAATTTAAGTATCCTAGGGCATATTCAAGGCAAGTCTAATTAAACTGCATCCACAATCAATTATTCTTACCCTGCTCCGCCTTCATTTTTAAAGTCTTTTTCAATGGAACATTAATTACCCTGTCAAATCTTTCAGTAATATACAAAAAGTTTCTATGAAAGAAAGTGAGGATTATATTAAGAGAAACTCTTCTCCTTTTTTTCCGAGTGAAAAAAAAGCATGACCTGTTTAAGAACAGGGTGAAAGAATTTCTTGGACTTAATTTTGAAGAAAGTTTAGCAGTTGTGAAAAGGGTCAAAGTAGCAACCTGGAATGTGTATTTTCATTTTCATAGATACATTTAGGTAATAACGTTTTATGTAGAAGAAAATCCCAGATTTCCCCCCCCACTTGATATGGTTTTTCTGCTCCCATGGAAATAAAATACATACAGGATCTAGAGCAATGCTCTGTTCTGCTGAACTGGAACTGTTTCATGTTGCTTTACCCTTCGAAGCATATAAGAAGCAAATTTGGAAGCTAATGTTTCATGGGTGCTTGTGGTTCCCAGGCTATCACAGCGTGTGTCACCTTGTCTCGGGTGGTGTTACTGAGCATGACAGATGTACTACAATTTCCCTACCACAAATAGGAATGTTTATTTTACTTATAGGATGCTAATTGCTTAGCTATCGTATATTGCAAAGCTGTGTGAAGATAAGGAGGAGGAGGGAACACTTGAAAGAAAGGCAAAATCAAACCATAGTTTTGATGCTGTCAGAGGAGTGGGTGTTCTACGTGGGAGGTAAAGGTGTAGGGAAAAGGAGTGACATTTACTGAACTTATTGCTCAGGCTCCTTGTAGTTCAGATGTGCCTACTGATGGTATTTGTAGGGGTAGCTCATGTGTGAAAAAGGAAAAAAATGACCTTATGCTTAAAAAGGAAAAAAAAAATCTCTAGCTTCTATTCTGTCTAAATCAAAAAACATTTTTAGCAATTCAGATTAGTCCTTTGTGCCTTCAGAACTGTCAAATCTGTCACATACAAAGGCTACATCAGTGAAGGGCATGTATTATATTAGAAGTGTTTAATGCCATTAAGTAAAGCCTATTGAAAATGTAAGAGCAGGTACAGGGGTCTTTAGCTATTGACTGTTATGATTAGCTGAATGCTATATGGCTCAGTCACACAGTTCTCTGACTTGAAACATCATCAACGATCCTGCAGGCAGTGTAATATCTGAAACTAAACATACTGCAGAAGACAACCAATATAAGGCTCTACAGAGAGCAAACCTATCTGCTCTTTATTTACTCTTTAAATTTTTGGTGGGTGAAATGAGCTAGGCAGCACTTTGACCATATTGTTGTTATTTACTCCAGTGAAAGACGTAAAATATTTTATGTGTTATTTTCATGCTATTAAGCTCCCAAAGGCTCACTATTGTGAAGAATATAATGTAATATTTAGTTGTCAAGTTTGGGATTAATGGATTAGGATGCATAGTTAGTAAAAATCAGCACTTGTCACATCTATGCGAGTCTCATGAGCTATAACCATCTTGAATATCTCTATTGTTCCAGTCATTTTCAATTTTATTTCCCACTCTGCAGAATTTCCCAGGAGATGTGATGGGTCAGTAGCAGGCCAAAGAAGGGCTTCAGACCTAATCTAATCAATATTGTGACAAAGGTAATGAAAGAAGCTATGTCACCTTGGAATCCCAGTACATTTTATCAGCTCTGCTCCTAATGGGATGTGACAGCGAGGTTGATCTGTGTCTCCTTAGGACGGGAGAGAAGTTGTGCAAGGGCTTGTGCAAGGATGGCTGTGTGACAAGGGGTAATCTAACTCCGTTACGATCACAGCTAAAGGTTGAAGCCAGAGGTCCTTACTTACACATTAAACATCAAATAGTTATTTCAATAACACTCATTTTCAAGTGAACTGTTTATGCATTTATTACATTTTCAGCTCCTCTGAAATGTCATCTATATTAAAAGAGATGGTAACTTTTTCTGTTTCAGTGGGAAGGTTCTGAAATCGGTTTGCGCAAATTAGAAAGCAGTAATCACTGGCTTTATATGTATTCAAGCAAAGCACTTTCACTTCAGTCCTCTGTAATGATTTTATATTTGATTTTGATTTGCCCCTTTTTGCAATCATATACAACTAGATCACTTGTTTCACCAATATGTGACACTTCAATGACTTTTACTTCTTTTGTCCTGTAATTTGCTCCCTTAGCACTTCTTTATCCTAAATTTAGCTACTACTTTGGTAGTTTTCACTGATGCATTCTGGTGTGCAATCTCAAATTTTTGTGCCATTCTAGTTTTGAGGTGGCAGCTTTGCTAAATACTGTTTTTATGATAACCTCATTTTCTGTGCTCAGGATTGTACATGTTGCTACCAGACTTGACAGTTTCTGTCCTTAATTCTAATCATTCTAGTTTCTCTACCCAGCTAGGTTCATCAAGAGCCTCCATGTTTTGACCCATCTTGTCTGTTGTCTTTATAGTTTCTCTGTTCTTAGGTGTTGTGCACATAACTGAGATGTTACCTCTACCAGGTTATTCTCAAGGCATTTGCTTGCTCTGTCCCTTTACTCTTAATTTTCCACCTCAGGGTGAACAGCAATTACTGTCAAAATGTTCCTATGCATAGAGATCCTGTGAACACGCAAGACTATCATTGGGGTATCTGGAAACTTGCAGAGATATCACTATCATAACTATCAACGTTGGTCAAGAAGCTCTCGTATCTTATTCCTTTTCCTCAAGGAGAAAACCTTTAAAATATCTTGTGAAATTTACCAGTTTCTTCTCTACACATAGTATTTTAATACGAAAAATTATATTGCTTGTCCTTTAAGAACAAGGTGTTGAATCTCATTTTCAATTATTGAAGTTTTCTGTATGAGGATTTTCATAAATTGCCTTGATATGTAAATAGTGGAGCAAAGCTGCCTTATACTTTTTTACTAATCCTGCAATTACATTCCATAGAGCCTTTTTACTTTCCTTAATATGAAACTAAACCCTCCTCTCACCTACTCCTTTACATAACCAATGCACTAAGAATTATGGACATGACAGCTAAATCCAGCTTTTAAAGCCCAGGCATAGTAGCTATGTGCTATTGCTGCTCACTGTTTCTTTATAATAAGCTGTAAGCAGTGCAATATCTTACTATTTAATTTGAAAATCATTTCTCGAGGGATTGCACGGCTTATGTGCATCAGGTCCCTACCAATCCACTTAAAGCTTAAATTCACCAGACTGAGAAAGAAATTCAGTGCGGGATTGGATCTTATTTGCTGCAGCAGAAACATTCATTTCCTTGCAAAGTACCAGGATAGCATTTTCTGATCTGGCAGAAGCTATACTGAAAACACTCCTGAAGCATGTTTTCTGGAAGTGGTAAATTCCACGTGTCTGAAATAAGAGCTCTCACGTTTTCATTGTTTTTATTTGTAATAGACCAAAATCTGCTATTTTTTGATCTTACAGAAAATATTCTTTACTCTGTTTAAGTTAACAGAAGGCGTATTTTGTTGCAATTCAAATACGTCATTACTGTTGAAATTTCAGTGTTGTTATTGCTCTTTGTGTGTTTAATTTAGTAACCTGGAAAAAAAGGGACTGAGAATGAAATCTTTGAACCAAAATACCTAACTTTGACTCGAATATCTGAAACTTGATTATTGATGTTCTGGGGAGCACCACCTGAGTTTGAGATGGGCTGACCACAAAAGGCAAATTCAAACGTCCCTGGAAAGCTGAACCTTTGATTCTGTGTTTAGGGCCTCTCAGTGTACTGCATCACTGTAAACCTGCCTGCACAATACTGAAACAATCACACTTGGTGAATATTCATTCAGATTGATGTTTCTGTCTTTTCTGGTATTTCACACAAGAGGGGAAAAAAAAGAAATCATGAAATATCAACCTTTGTTTCCATTTCTCCACAACAGCACTGTGTAAAGCCACCACCACACAATCTTCCTTCTGGATGTTATCAATGCATTACATGTGATCTAGGTATGACATTAAGACACAGAACAACCAGTGAATTTATAAACTGCATCACAATTTTAAATGTGCTTTCTCTATAGCATAGTATTAAATTACTCTAAATCATGCGTGACTAGCTGTCTCTCGATGGCTGTACTCTGCCATCACTGCAATAGCAATACCTAGCACAGAGATGCTCTTGCTGTAGCTTGCTCAGAGGTGTATATGCCTCCTAAAACACCAGCAGCACATGGGAACAGATAGTGTAGGGCACAGCACTGTGCAAAACTTACCGGCGTCTCAAGGACCATGTCTTCCTGCAGCTGGGGCACCCTGCGCACCAAAGTCTGTCCCTGCTTTATGCTGCCATGGACGCAAAGAGCTGCTTCACCGGTCTTTCACTCTACGTTCAGGCAAAGTGTGCTGGGGACTGCGGTGAGCCCTGTGTTTTCCATTACAATTATACCCCAGAAAAACTGAAAGTGCTACGGAAGGTAGCGCACGAGAGGAAATTCTGAGTCTCAGCCTTCCATTACGTAGGTGTCATGTGCTGGGCTGCCGGGTAGTGACTGGGAACTTCCATTCCTGCCATGGTTCTCCTTGAGCTATAGCGAAACCAAAGCTGTTTTGCTGTTTTCCCTACATATAGGGTTATAGGAATTGACATGCTGGTTAGACCAGTGTACAGATGTTGCAAAGGAAAGGAAGTAGGTTTTGGGCAGGTATTTATAACTGGCTGCTTTCTTATATCATTGCTGCTAAAATGTCTCCAAAATAGTGGTTTTGGTCTAGTATGATTTTAGAGCAGCATCTCTCAAATGTTTTATTTTGATTATCTTTTTTTGGGAAAATATAAAATTCCTGCAAAGGTATTTAGTGATTATTCACAATGTTTTCTATGGAAATCTGACAGCTAGGAACCAACACTCTGGAATGAAACTTGTTGATTTTTTTTTGTTTTTTTAAATTAGTTTTCATTTGATCATTCTTTGTACTTTTATTTTTGCACAGTAATGTCCACAGTATACCAAACATTCTTCAGAAGCTCAGTTTCTTCATACAGAAAAAATACTAGAATGTATTCTGGTTGGAAACCTGAATCAGTCTCCTTAGTGGTATTATATCCATGATAAGTAAAATAATAAGAAAGAAGGAATTTTCTCTATCCATATACATCTACAGTGTGAAGTCTTTCAAGCAGAGGCAAATCAGGACATAGCAAAAGGAATTTTCTATGTAGGTACTGTTAGTTTGTAGTTAATGAAGACGGTGGGTTTGGTTAGGTTTTGTATTGGGTTTTGTTTAAAGGTATAGAATTTTAAATAAAGATATAGAAATAAGGAGACTAGGGAAACTGAACAATTGGCAAAGGAAATGAGGAAGCATAAAGGTGATTGCAAATGATGGTATACGTTTATGGAAATGGAACTGGCATTTCCATAGAGGAAATGTTTAGAAAGGAAAAGTAACAAGACAGGGACATGATTATATGCTAGTAACATACATTTGGAAGAGGTTAGTGGAATATATTAAATTTAATCTTGTATGGGGCATGGTATCTGAGATGAACCATAATAATGGATAAAAAAGATTTGACTTTTATAAGTGATGTGTGTTTTTAGACGAGATCTGAGAAGTGGATGTTGGAGAAGTGGATGACTGAGCAGCATCTAATGAGTTCCTTAATCAGAGATTTGTCTGGAGTGGTAGAAGGAAAGGATGGATGGGGGAGGGAGGGTAAGAGGGTTTTGAAAGCAAATATCAACAATATCGAATTTTACAATGAACCATTGCTGCTGTTCAGTGTCATTTGCCTGCATTTGCCAGTGCGTGATTTGGCTTCAGAAGATTCTTTCTGCACCTGCTTCAAATGTCTGAACTAATTTTTATTCAAGTCTAAGACTGCCCAATGTGATTTCTGAACAATATAAATCTCTAACTGTAACTTATCCTACAGCAGTGCTTTCAAATTAAAAAGAAACTTTTACATAAGAATCATAAAAAGTAAAATAATACTTACTTTGCATTTCTTTACAGAAGCATTGCACAGTGGTTCTGCCATCCAGCCTTTCCCAGTGGGTGGACTTCCAGCTATTTCACTCTATGATTTTTGTCATGTGTCTTGCCTCCTTCCCCTTAAAACAAGGGGTGCAATGGATTACTATTTAGAACACACTGTTATTTTACACTGAAAATGTGTTGTAGTATCAGAAGAAAATTTGACATGCATAGTTTTAGAGAGGGGAGGGTCATAAGAAGGAGGAAATAGCACAAATTATGGTATTACAAAAAAGGGGAAAAGGCAGAATTTTTAAACACTAGGTGCCAAGAGAAGGGCAATAGGAAAGGGGTTGGGAGGGTTAATCCCACCCAACCCCAATGACAGCAGTTTTGTAAATAATCATTAAGAAGCAATATCTAGTAAAATATCAATAATATTTACATTGCTAAATTGGTGGCTTATTAAACTGCATTCTGAAAACTCTTTAACAAAAGCCTTGAAATTTAGAATTTTATTCCTTAGTGCAGTTATGGTGATAGAATAATAAATCTCCTTTTCTTCTTGAAAAGTACTATGGCAGCATAAAGGAAAGTGACAGCAATCATGTCTCATCAGAATGATGGATAAATCATTAACTATATATGTTTAATATCTACTAAACTGTCTTAAATGTGACATAAAAATAAAGAATAAAGAGAAACTGGCAACAATTCTGTTGACACCTAAGATGGAGAGAATCCAAGTTTGAGCTGTTTCAAGACACACCGTAGTTATGATAAGCACAGAGATAATTCAACACAGACCAACTTCAAAACAGATTTTTGTAGGTTTTTAGTAGGACTTGAGGTTTTGGGGATTATTTTTTTTTCTACAGAAAATTCACTGTTGCTGCATTACTAAGCTGAACTTTGTTGTGATTAGTACCACTGAGTTGGGTGCAGGTGTTGGTAGTTTGAAGGCTGCTCCCCCCTCCCCCCCGCCAATATGAAATTAAAATAGAGCTGTGAGCGTGCAGGCTGGCACTAGCCACACAGATCTGTTACAGCTGAAGCTCTTTTACTTTAGTGGTGGCATTAACCTGAGTTGTTCTTCTCTGAGCAGGTATTTCTTTAGCACTGAGACCTCTAACTTTTTCAAATTTGAATTACTCACTGGAATTAAATATTGAGGGAGCTTGACGGACAAATGGAATAAGCACACAAAACTCATTTCCCTTGAAAATCAGACTAAAAAAATAACACTTATTTGCACAAAAAAGAATGTGTGGGACTAAATGTATAAATATTTTACAATATTTTACACCAAGCAGGTTAATAGTCAGTTGTGAGAGCTATAATGACTTCAAGGCCATAAGGAATTAAGGACTAAATCTTCATATACTTGTATCTTCAAGTATGAGCTTTCCAAAGTGATTGACTGTCATCGATGAATTTTGTTTTCAGTTAGTCCATGATTAATCTCTTATCTTAAACCAACTTTTAAAAAATTTCTAGGGCTCACGTAGTCTCAATTAGTCTATGGGTTATTTTAAATTGAAGTAACTTTTCAAACCAAAATCTGATTTCTTTGATTTTCATTATTCAAACAGAAGGAAATATAGGAAGTAAGCAAGAAAAATGAAAAATGCAATTTTGAGTTGGATGTACATTGTTCTGTTAGTTTCATACTATACAAGGTTTTTCCGTGTTAATAATATCAATGAAGAAATGCTGCTTCTCTTCCATGCTAACAGCTGCAGATTTTGCCTGGAACTGAAGTGAAAATGTTGTTTTGTTTGTTTTTTTAAAATCAGTAAGCATGTTCCTGATTGAGGAGAGCTTCTCCAGTGACATTGTGGATGAAGATAACTTCTGTATAAATAATTCAAAGACCTTCTGGCAGGCCTTCCAAGCTCTGCTGCAGATGTCATCAGAACCTAAAGCAGCAGGAGCATACAATTGTATTTAGATTGTGTTACTAGTAAACACGGTCACCGGGAAACCGGCTTAGTTTATGCAGCTTCCTTGTAAAGATTTCTTTTTTCAGTAAAGCCTAAAGTGCTCTAGTACCAAAGTACTGACTTCTGGTTGTAGGGTAACTCCTTTTGCTTCCCCTGTCTACTCGTGAGAATGACAAATAAGTCTAGAGCGGGACATACCACATCGTGCCCGAGAATCAGAGAAAGCCTCTTAATGCCATAGTCTAAATGTGATCCATGTGCAGTTACCAGGCAAAGTTTGTCTTGACCTTCAGCATTAGCAAGATGTGACCTTTTGTAGTTGCTGCATTATGAATTAGGCGTACGCATGGGTGCAATCAACACTTAGTCTGTCATTTCTTATTCTGCTTCTTGCAACAACATGTCACACTGGAAAAGACTGAATGGGCTCAGCTTTGGCGGAAGGTGGATGTGCCCATATAGGGTTAAACTAGGCTGTGACTTCAAAAAAACCTGCAGGCAGCCAGCTTCCCTTTTTGTAAAGGGAGCAGCTTCCTGCTAGCACTGATACTGCAATATACCACTGTGTATATAAAGTGGAAACCCCCATCCCCCTCAAAATTTTATGTAGTGGAACCTACAGCAAGTGTAAAAACATAATGGTATGTTTATTTTTGGAGAAGTGGGAAACTACCGTGGGAGTAATAAGTTCTCATGGGGTTTTTTCACCATCCACCCAGTTACTTGTACACAGTGCTTGGGAGGAAAAGACAAAAAAAGCGAATAAAATCCCAAAGAAATAACTGAATTTTGGGGCATATTTTTGCAGAACTTGATATTAGAGAATATATAGTTGTTATCAGAGAACACAGCAGTGATGTCTCTTCTGCTGCATCTTTTTTATTGAGCTATTATGATAATATTGAATTAATGCCCCAAATATAGTTTTTAAATGTATAAGTGTTGTTTATTGTTGAATGCAAACAGTTGTGACTTTTCCTAATATAAATGAATAATATAATATATATAATATATGCTGCAGGCTTAAAATTAGAAGCACTATACTTCCAAAGAAAGCTGTAAGAGTGCCATTGAACAAAAACTATGTCTTATGTGGGCAGATTGTGATTAATATTTCTAATTGTGAACACAGACATAGCCTTCTTTTGTCACTGACTTTGGAAGGAGACACTTTTTTCCCTGCATTTTTGATATGTGAAGATCGTCTCCAAGTGTTTGGCAACAGAACCCATTTCTGAATGTTACTACTGCAGTTTAGTTTTGATGGAGTATTAGCTCTAAGCAATGCCAAGGCTGCTGCAACATATGAATGTGGATTTCATTTTACTTTTTTGTACCTGCATAGCGCCTATATACTTGCACTTCATTATGATGCTAAAAGTTATCTTGGTGTCCCATCTTGTTTGGCATTGGTTTGTTGTCATCATTTATCAGGGCCATTGATTCTGCTGTTAGCAAAATGGAACTTTAGGAGGGTGGGAAATCCAGAGAGTTGAACAGTTTTTTATTTTCAATTATTTGAGGACTGTGAGCAGTTGGACAGCAACAGATATATATTGTTTGCTGGGTCGGAAGTTGTCATAGTGTGGGTTCTTGGAAGTCCAGCAGGTTGATCGGCATCTGAGAGATGGAGTAGTGATGGGAAATAGCACTGAGACCTCTCCGGCTGGCTGCTTCCTGGGGCTGTGTTTTAGTCCCGGGCCACAGACGAGTAACCTCAGCAGCGTCAGACTTATCTGGCACCCTGCTGCATCTGCGGTCTTTCCAAGACACCAGAGACTCTGCTGCAGCGCCTGTTCAAGTCGCCAAACATGGCTCTGCCAGCAGGTTCTGCTTTGAGGAAATACTGACCTAAAACAGGGAGCTGTTACTAGATTTTCATTGCTTTTTTTGCCAAAAGGGAGAAGATGCTCGTCATGAGAGTGGAAATGCCAAGCAGTGTATTCTCATATAGGACAGGTAGCAACTTGGCCTGGAAAAGGTGGTTATTAATCCATTTTTCTATTACTTGACTATTACTCTTGCAAGGGGTTTGCAAGGATTGCAGAAACTAAGCTTTTTTTGATGTTGAAACTTTTATTTTGAATGTAAATTTGGAATAGTTAAAAGTGAAAGAGAATGGTAATTTTTCAATATGCAGGAATTTTTACTTTTTTTTTAATTTTAAGTCATTTATTGAGTAGTGGAGATTTTGAGGAAATAGTTCTCTGAACTATTTCTCATATATTGTGAATAAAACTGCGTTCCCTTTCAATTTTTTTCAAAGGCGGAAAGAGGAAGCATTCTTAAAGAAAAAGACCAGAATATCATTACATGATGTCTGATTTGTGGCTTTCTGAAGATGGTCTTTGATCGTCCAATACAGCTTGTCGTTTAAGAGAGTGTCGGTGAGAAAGAGAAACTTTGCGCTTGAAATCAGCTTCTGTATTTGAAAGAAAGCCTCTTCTAATTTGTGATAATCATGACAAAAGGATGCAAGCTAGGTTTGATTATATTTGTCAGTTAAACTCTGAAAATATAATAAACCTGGAACTATATCAGGAAAACATAGATTATGATTTTTCTTTTAAAATTGAGATAAATTTCCCTGCAGCTATCCCTTGGTACACTGCTCATAGGTTAATGGCTAGCAAAGGAAGTGAAAATTCATAATTCCTTACAAGCACCTAAGAGCACACCTTCCTTGTGCGGTGGAGAATCACGCAGATAGCCCAAGCTGTGCTGGTTTGAGGCGCTGCCTGCACGCAGTGCAGATCAATGCTGTTAGAAGCACTCGTCTACATATGGAAGTAGCAGAGCGGCATTAACCCAACATTGTGCCAAGGCTTTACACCAGAGAGTGAGACTTAGGTATGTAAAGCTAATTGCAACATTTAGACCCTTAAAAATGAACAAAACACACCAGTAAGACTTTGACAGTTATTTTATATACATGTAAAAAGATGGATTTATCCTGCTGCTTTTGATGGTGCTTTGGAAAAGTGACCCTGGCATGTTGTATTTTAACCTCAGGCTTTATCAATAGCTTTTGTTTCATGCCAAAAGCTGCTGTTAGACTCCCAGCCCTTGTTCCTTCTTCTGACACCTCTTCAGTTACATACTTAGTTTTTAAATAGCATGGAGAGAGACAGACTGAAGGAAGATGTTTTCTTCCACACTGGTTTCCTTGTGAGCTCTTTTCTTTTGTTATTAAGCAAAGACATTCTGGACTAAGTAATTCCCATAGCTTTTTCTGCAATTTGTGAAGGCATTCTTGTCATACTGATGTAGATGGCATTAAGTGGCTTTATTACTTTTCAGAATGACATAATGGAAAATAAAGATGTGGACCTTAGGCCACAACCTCCATGGTCCCATCTCTGCTGGGGCCCATCAGGTATAAGCCAAGCACTGACTGCCATGCTACAAATACTAACTAGGCAGATGCTATTTGTGGAGAGTTTTCAGGGGGACAATAAACATTTTGGCCACCTAAGTAGGGAACAGCTGTGTGGTGTCAACGGCAGAGTTTTGCCCATGTTGACAGTGCTGCAAAGACTACAGTCCCCCATTCTCCAGGTGTTGTAACAGATCATAGCAGAATGTTTATCCTTCAGGAAGAAATGCAATGGTTTGCTACCCATAATGATTATAGAACATACAGTAAGGCATACATGCACACTGACAGTTTAGCTATGTACTGGTACTATAAATCTGATCAAAACAATGTGATCTTGGGAGTGTCTGAAGACGTAAGTTGGGACCAAGTCCATTTTCTGGTTCTTCTGTAGATTTCTTTGTTTGTGAGCTGTTTGTCAGCTCCCTCGTCTTTTGTTTGATATTCATGTGGCTGTATTGGCATTGACTCTTCTTATTTTTCTGAAGCATTCTTGGAGAAGCAAAGGATGGAATATCTATATTTCCATTTCTTAATTCAAGTTTCATCTTCATCCGTGTCATAATGAACATTTTTATTATGGTACTTGAAGCTGCAAGTGGGCAACTAATTGGCAAGGCTGTACCATGCCTTACTGTTTCATTGTGTAGAACTCTTCGTGATGCAGAATACAGGGCTTAAATTACTTGTACTGAGTCCACTGCTTATTTTGTGTAAAAGGATTTCTATTTGCAAGTCAGAAGGGGAACTTCTGGCTGTAGAATTGCTGTACACTTTTCAGGAAATAGGCTATTTACTGGGGATTTCCTTGGTGAAGCACATTGCTTGGCATGGGCTCAGCGTTTGCAAGTTTTGAGCCAAATTTTCAGTGGCCTATCTCCATTCCTAGACCCTATCTCCATTTTTTATCAACTTTCTTAGCACAAATATTTTTACTGGGATCACACTGGAACGATTATTTCCTCTAAAAACAAATGTCATCACTGGTGAATCACTTTATATTTGCATTAATGCTGAACCATCCTTTGTCTTTTACTAAACGCTCTCTGTTTGAAAAGTTGTGTTAAACTGTAGGAGTTTAGGGCTTTTTTGTGTCTTATTTTGGGGCCTGTGTTTTGCTCTATTTATTATGTTCAGGTTGTTCTCTATAGCTTGACTGTTCAATGAGAGCAATCGTTGTATGAGCTGATGCTTTCAGCTATTATCTGTTGCTACAGTCTTGTGTTTTCTGACGTCCCCCAGTGCATGTCCCAGAATAGAATGAGGATCCTCGGAAGAGCCTGAAGCCTCAGACGGTCACCCCGTGTGACCAAAGCAGAAGCTGTGGAAAAAGCAACTATCCTTAATTCTGAAAGGAAAAACCCAGCAGCTCAAGTGAAAAAAATCCAGCTTGGAAAGCACCGAACAATTTCTCACATAAATCTTCAGCGTTTTTCTTGTTTACAGGCAACTCCAAACTCTGATCTCAAAATGGTTCGTAGAGTCACAATATGAGAATTGTTATAAAAGGTTTTTGAAAGTGATAATGTGGAAGAAGGTGAACAGCTTTGAGAAGCCAGCTTTATTCCAAGAAATAAGGCAATATGAAAAAGGGTGCCAGAATACTTCTGGAAAGAAGGGGAGCTGGTGTTGCAGCCAGGATGCATTTCATTGGATTGAAGTGAAAAGGAAGTGAAGGAATACTTGGACTTTGCACACATTATGTAGCCATGAAAAGCCAGACATACATTAAGAGTTTGAAATTCTCTGCTAATAAAATATTGCTATTATGGTAATGCAGGCTTACAAAGTAAGCGTGAACACTTCAAGATCTGGGCTGAGGGCCAGCAGACAGTGAACTCTGCTTCTAGCATGAATCACAGTGCTGTTGTTTTTCTTAGTGACATGTTGTTTTCCTGGTAGATGCAAAAGGCCACTCTATGGAAGATTGACTTGAATGAATAAATATAGCTTGCTGTGACAAATGTGACCAAAAAAAAAGCCACAACTTGGTCACTGTTCCACGCCACTCTAGAGAATGCGGCAGGAAGGCCTCAGCTGGTGGATTCTATCTTATGGCTGTGTGATATGCACAGGAGAAAGAGCGTGATTCTCATATATCAGGATAAGGTGGTAAAAGAAAACGTAAGGCACTTGGCTTCAAAATACAAAGGGGTTCATTTTGTTGGTTATATCCTTCTGTTTTTGAGCATCTGCTTGAGCATATTTTGCATGCATGTGTTTCGGTATTCCTTTGTCATGTAATTTTGGTAGAAGCATCCCCTGCTTTTTATAGTTTCTGTTTCTGGATGGAGTTTTCTTCACTAAAGCTCAGGCTGCCTCTCGTTTGGATTGTTTTAGTATCCCACACTGTAATGTGGTGATTTTCTTTATCTATGTATTTATTTCAAACAGTTAGTGTTAGGCTGTGCTTTAATGGTTTGGGAGTGAAACATCACGCTGAGTGAAAAAACAGAGAGAATTAGAAACTCTGTGTCCCACCATATTACACCCCTCATTCGGCTGGATAGAAGTATGGGTAAAGCATTGGAAACCAATGCTGTGCTGAGGACAGTCATGAGAACTACATCACACAGTGTAGCATCATTGATAATGTGTAGCTGATTCAGGGTATTGAGAAGTTACTGATTCCTAATCATCGGACAATGTCCTCTGTTGGAATCAACACTATGCCTTTAAATTAGTTTAATGAAAGGTTTTTTTTCTGTATATACTTTGAAAGTATAATGGAAACTGTCACAGGCTACTATAAACAGCTTAGGGATTTTATTGAGAAATTCTAAGAAATCATTTAGAAAAGTTATCTTCAAAAAAAACCCAAACAAAAAACAATGGTCGCCTTTCCTTCAAGCAACTCTGCATCTCTTTACCCTCCTTTTCCAATAACCAGTGGGTGACAGGGTAGTGTATGATTTGATGCTGATGGCGGTTGAGACTTCCTCACAGCAGAAATGTCTCTGTTCTAGTTTGTAGTTTGAAAAACTGTCAACTTATATCTCTGTTTCTTGGAAAAACTTCTCATTAGGACTACACCCTTGCTGTGATGAGGAAAACATGATGAAGAAAGACACTCTTGATAATTACATAAATGAGACAGTCATCACAACAAAGAGATGGGGGGGGGAATCACTAGTGGGTGCTGCAAATTTTTATTAAGACCTGTACTTCCAACTCCCTCCTCTGTTGTAGCAATTACTTCGTGCATCAGTCACCAACACCTATTAGCAGTTCTTTGCACTTAGGTTTTCCCACTGTGCAAGGTAGTATCTTCTTGGGTGTTGGTTTGGTTTGGTTTTGCTTTGCTTCTTTTTTTCATTTCGGATGTATTTTCCCTGCCACTGATAATGTGGGAGGTGCAAGTCAGGTGTGGTGAGCACTTGGGTACCCAGGAGTGGTTTCCCCAACAACAGCAACACAAGGAAAAGGCTCCCCAGGGTCTCCCTGGGGCCGAGCAAGGTGCTGGTGTGCGCACTGAAGCACTGCACCTCCATACAGCTACCCACCTCCTGCCCGGGCTTCCTTCAGTTTTATACTTTACTCTAGAGAATCAGCCTCAATCTGGCATTACGTGGTGAAGTTCGGAGGTGAAGAGGCATCCTGGTAGCTGTCACTCACCTTGTTTAGCAGAGCATAATGTCTGCTCTTTGCCATACATTCGTTTATGCCTCAGGAGAAAGACGTGTAAGCGTGACGTGAGCAAATACAAGCTGAGCTGATCAGGAATAAAGGTGAGAAATGCAACTTCTGTCCTGCCTGATTACTTTCAGCATTTATTTTCATAAATCCATGTGTTGGTTTATGCTTGGTATTTTAGCATGAGGTTTATGATAGCGATATGTGTGTTCTGGTCACGCTGCTTTGAAAGCCAGTGTTGGTATTTAGCGGAAGTTTAACCTGATCCACTAAGTCTGGCGGCTGCAATGAGCTGGCCACCAAAAATGCATCACCCAACTGACTTATTAATGCATGAGCTGATGTACCAGGTATATAATGTAGCACTGGACACTGCTGTGGTCCTGGGAAAGTGTCCAGAGCTAAAGCATATCTTAATGCAAACTTTCATAAGAGTAAACTTCAAAGCCACCATTAGAAATGACATTTTATTTTAATTTTCAGGTCCAAGAAGGTGACAATGTATGAGATTCTCAGCTGAATTACATTAAAATCATTACATCAGCTGAAAATGAGGTTCAGTGCCATACAAGGCGATACATGTAAATAGATGACACCAGACTGTGTCCCGTGCTCTTGCCTGCCACAAACCTGCAGTCTGACTCTCACTCAGACACTGGGAATATGTCTCCATGGAAGGGCACAGAGACGTTTGCTCTGTGTCAGCAGCCTGGCTTGGTAATTCTCAGAAAGTCCAGCCTGAGAGCCACAAAAGCATTCTGATCTAGTGCTGTGCCCACAGTGGTAAATCCTACCCAGTGAAAGATAAGCATCATGTTTTTCTAACTTCTGCTCTGCAAATTCCAGGTGGCAACTGTCTTATACCCAACTGGCTAAGACATGCTTGTGCCCGTTCTGCCCTGCTCCTACAGACATATGCTACTTTTATCCCAACCTCTGTCATATCATCAGGGACTTGACCAGTCCTTCTATTTGTGTACATTCACCTTATGTGCCAAAACAAAGGCTTTGTTAAACCGTTTTGTTCCTGAAATCAGTGTTAACCCTTTGTGATACATCTTCTGTCTAAGGATTCTAAGGTATGCTACAAACAACAACCAATTAATCTTTACTGTGGGGAGCTGGACTTTATTAGATTATTTTTGAGCAGCTAGGTTTGCTGGCTACAGGATGTTGGATGAGTTACTTAAAATAGGGTGCAAAGACTCAGGAGTGCTCTTGTAGTTATTGTATTCTTTGCCTCTCAGAATAACAATAATTTAGTACTCTTCCTTCATAGACTGAGAAGGATTCCAACAACATAAGCAGCACCACTATCTTTAATTTTCAAATAAGGCAATGGGTTTTCTGCTTAGTGATTTATTTATTTATTGCCATTCTGAATTAATGGGAGAGCCAGGTAAACAGTCCAGCTCCCATGACATCCAGTCCTGTGACACATTCAGCTCACTTATTGGTACAAAACCCAGAAAGAAACCTATATCAATGCTGTCTCTCTTTGACCTTTCATCACTCCTTTGTAGGTACATGTGGGAGGACTCTTTTTCATGCAG
Organism: Burhinus bistriatus; assembly: GCA_013397275.1. Lineage (NCBI taxonomy): Eukaryota > Metazoa > Chordata > Aves > Charadriiformes > Burhinidae > Burhinus > Burhinus bistriatus. The sequence continues at coordinate 399,138 of VYXH01009652.1, read as the reverse complement.
ATTTCCAGTACAGATAATGTAGAGTTTGTACAAGTGAAGTAATTTCAAATGGCTCTTAGCTTTCACTGAACTGAAAAGAGATTTCATTAAAAAAAAAAAAAAGTTTTGTAAAGCTTATTCAAAATTAATCATAGCCCTATGAAAGTGAGTTGCAATTTCTTATAGATAGTTCATGTAGGCATATGATCTCCTGTGGAAAGCCTGATTAGTCTGCATTTAACAAGCCTAATGCAATTCCGTCCACTGAGGTCAGTGCCGGAGTGCCAAAATATGTTTAAAAAAATTTTCTGAATCTTCTTAAGTCCTTCCTTGTCATCATTATGTCATACTAAATACATCTTAGCTGATTTGGAAGACAGGTATTGTTATTCTTTTTATTTTCTGTGCAGCTGAAAAAGGAGGTTTTCCCCCAATTACTGAATGTTAAATCTCAATTAAGAATAGAATTCTTTCCTCATTTTTTTCGTTTCTCTGATTACTGTAGCATGTAGGGACACTAGGATTGATTGTTCTCTTAATATCAAGGGTAGAAGTGATATTTTTGCTGTATTATCTTTTCATGGTGTATGCCTTTCTTGAGAATAATGTTATACAGTTTAATTTTAGATTAGGTACAGATTAAGTAGGTTTTTCATTTTTTACTTCTGAATTATATGGTTTACCTCATTAAGTTGTTATCATTTGCAAGTCTGTTGTGTAAACCTTTCTGCTTTTACATATATTTTATAGAATGAAGGTTTTCAGTGGTGGGATTTTGTTTTGTCTTGTTGGAAATATTTCAGGAAGAGCATCATAGAAATGGGGCCTGGAAGAGACCCAATTTATCACTTAAAATCCACCCAAGATAAGGTACACGGTATTCTTGGCATATGGTTTTGAAATGGCTCTTTAAAGGTTTTAATGAAAGATTTGTTTGTGTGTGTTGTAAACAAAACAATTGCAATCTTTCCTTGTAGGGTATTTTCCAGTATATTTCATCTCTCTTGCTTTTCTCTGGATGCTTCTTGGGTTTTCATAGTTTGGAGCTCAAATTTGGGTACTGTATTCCAGCTGGAGAGACACCAGCATTGAGGAGAATGGAATAGTTACCGCGACTGCTTGCATATAACATTCCTCTTATCTCTTAAAATTACTTTTTAGCGATCACACTGAGTTATATTATTGGCTCATATTGTGATCCGCTACACCTTCTGCTGACTGAGTTCCCCTGTTTGTGTGAGTGCATTTGCTAGCAGTTCTCCAGGCTCATCATGCACGTGTCTAATTTGAACTTTGTCCTATTATTTTTAAATTCTAGTTTGCCAGGAACACTTTGAATTTAAATGCTGTCTTCCTAAGTACATCTTCTCCCACTTTGGTAACATTCCCAAATTTTCTCATGTGTAATTTATATCGTTGTTGATGGTGTTAACGAAATACTGAATAGACTGGGCAGAATACAGTGTAGACCTCTTATAATCCCACTGGAGACACTGATAACTATGGCTCTATTATGATTTTCCAGCTGATTGTGGATCCTGCTTATGCTGATTCCCTGTGGAGGAAACTTTCTTAGGCCCCTTTTGAGAATGCCCTCTGTGACAGACCAAAGAGCTTGAGCATAGTTAAGATATGTCACTCCTACTGCCGTATCCTGGTTGCTAGGCCAGTTACCCTGTCAAAGAAGGCAGTTAGACTGGTTTGACATGATCTGTTCTTGACAAGTTCATGCTGTCTATTTCTCATCACTTTATTGTGCTCTAGGAACTTACAAATTGATTGTTTTTCTTCCTGAGTCTTCCTGAGCATTACAGTTAGTATCCTTGTGTGTAATATAGCGAGTCCCTCCTGCTTCCACCTTTGAAAATGCTGCATTTATCTTTCTCTAGGAATCTAGCATCTCCTCTTCCATGCTCTTTGCTGGTTACAAAACAGAACATTATGGAATTGGCACAAATGGAATATTGGAAAACTAATGACATATCTATTCTCATGAGCTTCTCATCTGAATACTGCAGCTATTAGAGGATTAATTATCTTTAACAAACACGAAATGTTTACAGTGAACTGATTTTTCAGCTTTACATCATGCACAATACTATTATGCTAAATTTGGTGTGATTTTTTTTTATTTATTTTTTTTTTTCCTCCCCTCACAAACTTCAACAATAACAAATCCTTGTTACGATACAGTTAGTTTCCAGGACAAATTTTGCTGTTTTTGCAGCAACATGCTAACTGTCATGCTAAGCTGCCTTGTTCCAGCCCTGTTCCAAATATACACTTCAGCCTGTTCAACAGCTCCTAAAAGAAGCATGTCTGCAATCCACCCTAACAGCCGTTGCTCAAATATGTCCAAATATCTTTGACAAAAATGCTTAACAACAAAAACTATTGCTCATCTATCTGCATTTCTCAGTCCTAAAGATGTACAAAAAACAGCGCAAAACAGGGGTGTAACTGAAATGTCAGAATCCAGGGGTTTATTCCTTTTCCATATTTGAATTGTCTGTGCAAGCCTACATTGCTATATTCCACATCCTTTCTCAGATCATTATTTATAAAGAATGTGTGTAACCATTTAAAATTTGTTGTTGTTTCGTTCAAGTCAAAGAGTTTATTCCCAAGCTTAGCATTAAACATACTTGCAAGCGGTTGCAGGAATGTGCTTCCAGGAAATCTGCTACATTTCTTGTGAGTGTTATCGCAAACTCAATTGATGGCATTTGAAAGAGCAAAATCCTTTGAGTCTTTTTGCGCCCGTTCATGGTATCCTGTTTCATGAACTGGTAGGTCCTCTTGTTGCCTCATGTAACTCTCACCCGCACTCTTTAACCCTCAAAAATACAAATGTTTGTTTATCTTCGGACTACAGACTATGTTAAATGACCCCCTGACTGCATTAATTCTAGAAAAACATTAAGATAAGATATTGTCTGGGTGCAAACTGCTTGGGTTAGGTTTGTAGAAAGAATTCATCTGCGTCATTTAATGTCACCTCTGTTTTAGAATTGAATTTGTAGACAGTTGCTGTCGGCCTTCTTCCTACCACCTTACAAGCCTGCTGTGAAAAAGCCTCTCCTGAATAAAGACAAGTATAATTTATCATTTAGAACTTGTGTTTGTAAGGATTCTCTGTCAGCCAAGGAGACAAGGTATCTTGTTTCCAGAGCTGAATAACAAAGCACAACGATGAAGCATCTCATTCACAAATATTAATGAGTTGTTCTGAGCTTTTGTCTCTTGGGTTTGGATTTAACTTTCCTGGATGTGATCTCCTTTTGAAGTTGGTAGGGGAATTTCTGTTGATATCAAGGGAAACTTGCTCAGGTCTCTCACGAACAGACCCTGTTAAAAGTCACACATTTAGTAGGATTGTTGTGGGCTAAAGATCACCTACATGCCATCCATCTACTGTAAGTGGGGCTGCTAGTGAGTTTTAATCACAGACAATCTCTGTTCTGTTGATGAGCATTTTCCTATGCAAGGATAATGACCAGAACCATTAATAACGTGTGATGACTTGTGCGCAGAGATTTTATAGCATAATTCCAGTTTCTAGAGAGCACAGCATCACAATTAAGGAAGCTTGCTAGGGTACTAATTTATTTTTCAGTCTTAACAGAAAAATATAGATTATTAATTAGACTGTTCTGAAAATAATGATGAGCATGCTACGATCCGAAAATACCACTGTGCGTTACTCCTCAACACATTTAAGGGTAGGTTTTTCACTAAATGTTCAAGGTAGGGTAGCCTGTAGAAGCTTGCAGAACTTGCCAGAGCTACTATTTAAAATATGGTGTGTAAAGAGAGGAATTCTGTGCTTGGTGTTAAAAATAAGCTGTTGTCTTTTAGAGTGTAAATTTGTATTCCCTGACCTTTTGGAGCATTGCTTTAATTCACACTTAATCAATTCTGAATATATGTTGAGATCTAGATTTATTTCTTTGTATGATAAAGTTTTTTGTAATTATATAGTTGAAATTTTCTTTTCTTTTTTTGTGTCAGCTTAGAAAAGAAGCAAAATGTGCAATATTTCAATTCTTTGCACTTCCTTAATATATATGCTTGTGGTGGAATAATAATTGAAAATAATACTGCTACAAGCTATAAAGTAGTGCCTCCATCCACATACCATCAGCTAGTATTGTCTTGATCCCAGCTTTACTATTTAACCAGAGGTTGACCAGGCCATTGAATAGGGATGATGCATTATTGTATGGGATGGGTTGGTGTTAGAGTCTAGCTGGTTTTGTTAAAATTGTATGCATATTGATTTTTGTGTGTGTATGTATATATACGTATATATACACACATAAAATTGCATTATTTAAAAAACTGCATAGTGCTTGCCATAATCTCATTTGGATTAATTAATTGTACTTTAGTGGTTTTACATGTGAAATGCTGATGGTGATGACAATATAGGTGGAGAAAACGGTGACAGGCAATAGCTACCAAAAAGTAGTTGGTACTCCCTTAGTCACTGAGAAGTATAACTTGAGATGAACATAATAACAATTGTACAAATATCTAGCAATAAATTAATCCAATACACAGTTTGAGCACTTGAAATAAACATCAGCTTTTTTTTGACTTGCTTTTTTCCCATAGACCTTTGATTGTTGTAAGGAAGGACAGGCTACAGACCTATCTTTCGGTCACAGCTGGTCTGTGGGAAGAAGTGCAGCAATATTGCAGGCTAGGGAGTATAAAAAGTCACAGAGTAGGAAAAGATAAGAAGCGCCTTTGAAGCTGATCTTATTTGCCTTCTGAGGACCGTGATGCTGTTTGATTGTAAGATTTCTGTCATATAGATATGAAGTTGAATATATGAAATCTTTTCTCTGCTACTTGTAACAGCACAAAGGATCGATGCATTCTCAAATGGTACAGAGAAAAAAAAAAAAATCTGCATCCAGAATTTGAGCTGGGGTAGTCAAGAACAGGGCTAATCATATTTGCATTAAAGGAATGTTCATATTTTTTCATTATTCCTGTCTGACTTGGTAAACTCTTCTTCCAGAACTGTGGGGTTTGTGTCTAGAATGGTTTGCTGTTTGTCCTCAAATGTTGTTCTTTCTCTAGTCTTCCAAAGCAAAACTGATACTCTGTGCATTTAGCATATAGATTACAAACTCAATTAGTGTGCCATTGTCTGTGTATTTTAATAGTAAAGCTAAAGGACACATGCTTTTGTCTTGCAACATACCAAGGAAAAGCGCTTTTTCTTTTTGGTGTGTGAATATTTTCGTTCTTTAAAATGTATTGCTACAATACGTATTGTGATATTTTGTAATGAATAACATGGTAGATATTGCTTAACGTGCCTTGAGTTGCTCTTGGTTGCTGACTTGGGAAATAAAATTGGTAAAAGCAGACCTTTTCTTTTCTTTTCTTTTTTTATTTTTTACAGTTCATGTTCTGGGTAACACCAAAGGAGAAACCTTCGCTCCTAGGTTGCCTTCACACCTGACAAGTCTCCAGTTAGAGCTGCTTCCAAAAGTAAGTACAATTTCTGCCTCTTTTCTCTGGTGCCTGTTGCTATGGAGTGTGCAGGGGAGAAGAAATCCCCAGAAACAATTCCAGTCCTTATTGCCATCTGTTCAGCATTCACTATCGTCACTAAATATTGTGAGAAAACTATTTGCTTTTGGTAGTTTGATGAGCTTCCTGCTGGCTTTGCATGTTGAAATAACTTGGTGAAAAATGTGATCAGTGGTGGGAATCAATGCAAAAGGAAGGGCCAAAATACATGATCTGGAGCAATCGGGTATAGAGGCTGGACTGGTGGGGCCAGCATTCAGGCAGGCTTGGGCTGCGGTGGAACTGCAGCCTCAGTGGCTGCCCCAGGTTTCGGCACTCTGAAATTTAGTTTCCAAAATGAACCAGCACCTTTACTCCTTGTCGTTTAAATTCAGAGACCTCTATATGTTTTGGCCCAGGAGGCTCGATGATAGTTGTGCTGGAAAGCTGTAAAAGAATTGTGAGCAGAAGACTGTCTCTAAGCTGCAAGTGATCTGCTGTGGCTTTCTTCCTGTTTTGCTCCCATTTACAAATTTCCAGAGGACTAGGAACAAACTCAGTTTTATTTTGTTTCTAGATGAGATTTTTTTTGTCTTCAGCTAGTAAAGATCTATTCTACAAGTTTTATTAGTGAATATGCTAGCAACTGAGCATCTTGCATAAAAATGCATTTTGCCAAAAAAATTGGTATTCATTAAAATTTGCCAGTTCAATATGTATCTGATAACCAACCATCTTCATGGGTCTTTCCTCAGAGTTTCTTTTTTTGGCCATCATCTCTCACTGCTTGTGATAAAATAGTATTGGGATTTAATGATGTATCCCAAATCCCTAACTTGCCTAAGCATTCAGTACTGCCCCTGTACGTGTTCATCTAGGTGTAACTTTTGGTGCAGTAAGACTGTAGTATGGAAATGTAGATAATGAATATTGATATTTCCAATTATTTTCTAATGTTCCATTCAGTTTTTAATCCTTTTCTCTAGCTGCTTCCATTTACTCCCATGTAATTCACAGATAAGGGTAATAATCCTAGCAGATTATTGATTTGCTTTTACAGCTCCCTTTCTCACTTGTTAACTGTCACTGCAAGGGTATTTTATTTGGAAACATATGAAAGTAAAAGATCTGACTTTGCTGTTATTGAGATCTGATTTTTGGATGCCTAGTAGAACTGGCCGTAGTATGAAGCATATTTTTCCTTTGTGTTACATGATGAATTAGACATTATTACTTAGCATATTAAAAAAATAAACTAAGAAATTTAGATTCATTCAAATTCATACAGCTATTTTCAAATACAAAAATTGTCTGGCTGCCATTTTGCACCCAACCGAAAGAAAGTATTATATTGTTTTGCAGTGAGGTGGTTTTACATCCTGTTTTGGAAAGCCTGTTTGTCATCTGACACACATTTCTGCCAGCCTTTTCTATCTGAGCAGACTGGGTTGAGGAGTAATGGATCCAGTCATCTGAGGGTGCAAAGGTACCCCTGTCATAAAGAACAGAAGGAGAAGACCTTTGCTCATAGTCTTAGCAGAGAGGCCAAGGAGTAATGCTGCATAGACTAGGATACGCTTTCCAATTTTTAGATCAGCAGGAGGGCAGCATGTGTAAGGGAAACTTGTCCTCAGGATGCCTGTGCCATGTCTATCATTTAGATAAACAGGCTGCTTTATTCACAGTAGCCATCACTTTGTCATTTCCCATACATATTAAAATTCACCTTGAAATATAACAAAGAGTTATTCTTATCAGTTCTGGAAAAGCCCACAGGTGCAAAAGAAAGAAAAGTGCAAGAACATCTTATATGTTATGCTTTTATTGAGATGTCATAGAACTATTTCTGATAATAGTATTTACTGCATTTAATGAAAATTTCTAGCTAATGCAAAGTAAACTCTGACAAAAATCCTTACAATAATTTTTGGTGTTCATTGCTCCACAGAGGCATTCCACAAGCTCATCTAAAAGGATTTTGTACAGAGCTGATAAGAACCTAGTCTGTAAACGGCCTCTTACTGAAAACAACATTATACTTGGCTTGTATTCATTATGAATTTCCCATAAACAACAGTATCTGTGGTTTTAATATTGAGCTCTGTGAAGGGAGCCATAAAACTAGTTGCACAATGATGGTGAGTATAGTTTAGCTCCCTTTTCTTCCGGAGCTTCTAGTGCCAGCACAATTGGAAGACACTGTCAATTATTATAAATGATGTTTGCAATTTGAAGGAGCTGTGTTTTGCCAAGTTGTGTGAGTATGTACCGAAAACATAATGTGCTGGTTCAACCAAGCGCTGCTCAGTGTATAATTTTAGCCTGGTGAATCATTATATTGTGCTAAAAGCTTGCTACAACCTTATTGCTGTAAAGCATTAACGCAGTGTCTGTAGGCCTCCATCTCCATTAAGTCAAATTCCATTATAAATGCATCTCTAATGACATGTATTTTGCTGTGGACTAGTAAATGCTTTTTCCCCATCAAGCGTTTCACTTCTACATGTAGGGCACTCTATGGTAAATAAAGGTTATATGAATTAGTGCGATGTGGGAGATACTTAAAAATCTTAACTGAATCTTCCCTGTTACTCCCAACACCCATGCTTTGATTGCAAACCTTACAGAGTAATTCATTGAACTCAGAACCATATGGCAGTGATAAAGCATAGCACATACCCTGCAAGTTGCACACACAGCAGTAATTGGAAATGAGAGATAATGCCGAAGTAATAAATCTCAAAAGCATAAACATCAACTAAACTATGTAAAATTACTGACTGTGTCTGTTATTTCAGGGTTCTGTTGTTTTCTGTCATATAATTTGTTCTTTTGAAAAGAAAACCAAAATGGAAAGGTGTAAAATACGTTTTAAAACTATTGCTGTTTGTTCAAGTAAATATGTAAAACCTGCATGAAAACAGGTGCTCACAGAAACTTTCTGCAGAGCAATCTATTTAAAAATAGCTGCTGCAGAGTAAAATAAGTACAATAACACATAGTGCTTGATACTTCACATTATAAAAGATACAGGTGAGAGAACTGTCAGTGGTGCGTGCAGTTGTTAAAATTTTTAGTGTCAAGAGAACTACTTCAAAGGCCCACAGGAGGCAGCACATTGGTCGTGAGTTGCTGGAAGTTGCACAATGCTGCTCATAATGGGTGCTCTCAGGTAGAGCAAACAGTAGCGTTATTCCTGGCATACTTACTCCTCTCAGAGCTTTATCAAATCATTGCAAAAGTGTTTTTCTGCAAAAAAATGGGATGCCATCCATTCATTCATTGGAGTGGAAAAAAAGAACCATTTCAGGAAGATATGAGAGACAGTCATAGCTAATTTACCAGTATCGCCTAGGGGTGCTGCATAGGGAATGAGGTAATGCACCATATCCAGATTCACACTGTAGACATATTTTAAAGTACCAAAGGTGCAGCTAGTTCGTTTAGAAGCTGAAGTGAACACAGATGAGTAGCCAGGAGCAAGTGCTCTGCTTCTCCTGTTGCCCAAACCCTTGAAGATGTTAGGCAGGAAGCCATCAAGGATCACTGAAATACTGGCCAGCACGCACTTTCTTGAGGTGACAAGGTCACGGCTATAGGCAATGCATTACTGTAATGATTATAATGGGGTTTGATTGTTACGGCTCTGAAATGCTGCACAGCATGAGGCAGTCCTTAGGGAAGCACACCTGCTGGGAAACAACTTAAATGCAATCTATTTGGCATCTTCTGATATTTCTGTACTTGGAAATTACTGAGAATTTGGAAGAACCCTAAATTTTCCTGCAAGCCCAGATTAAGCTAATAAACTAGGTCTCTTTTGCTTTGAAATCTTTAGCTGATTGTTTTTGTCCAAGGTAAGAAGTAAAATTTAAGCCATACAAAAAGGCAAATATGTTAACCATAGTTGCTGCTAGACTGTCTTATCTCTGAAATACTTTAAATTCTGTTGATTAGAATCAGTTATCAGGAGAAAACAAACTGACCTAACACCACATTAAGGTCTCCATGTTGCAGCAAGTTTCATTGGGACTCAAGCCTCATTACTCTCTTCCTAATAATCTCAGTTAAAGCTGTGGTTTAGATCCTATAATTTACTCTTGAAAATGAATTTTTTCCTGCATCTAATAACAGAATAATAGAAAGGAAGGCTTCTTTCTCCTCAAGAGATTACCTAGTTAAGCACCCTACACAAAGGAAGATCAGATTTGCCTGCAGATTTCCTGGCGGATATTTTTTTCTGAACTATTTGCAAATATCGAGAAAGCACTGTACTAAGAAATTTGTTTATCATTTTAATCTAAGTAGGGAGTGTTTTCTGTAAGGAGCCTCCGCCCTTTCCTCACTCCTCTTTCTCCTTTGTAATGTCCAGTGGGGGGTTCATTTCTGTATTCTGCAAAGCTTGCACTCTTTTATCAGACCAAGGCTGCATCAATACCTGCCCTATTCAAGTGATTTGGTAAGAACAGGCTAACAAGAAAGGCGTGATTACCTCTCCTATCTTGTATATAGCATATAATATTCCTGTCATTACATACCAGGACTGCTTTTATTTTTTCTGCAGTGTTACATAGTTGACTCGACTATGATTCACGTCAGCACTCTGGCAGTTTTGCAGTGTAGGCTGACAAGTTCTCCTCCTTCACGTTTAAAAAAAAATGTATTCTGTCCTTTAATCCAGTAGATTTACACTTTGTGCTCTCCACATCCCAAGTTATCCTTTGGAAAACTTGGGCATTAAAGATGTGTGTAGTGGTACATGCCTAGTCTTCCAAGAAAACTACTTGTAAATACTGATGCTGAAGTCTTTAGTTTTAAGCTGCGTGGTAAAATAAATGCTACTCTCTTTGTTGCTGTTCAAGCTAAAGGTATATGTGAATGAGGTCAGCTGAGTTGTGGCTGAGGAATGACATTTTTCACATGCAAAGCGCTTGCTTGTAGGCCAAGTATAGGAGTGACTAAGTCTTACTGCTGTGAAGTATGTTAATGGTTGCGTCAACTCAGTTTGAAAGGTTAGGAGTTCCATAGATTATCAAAACTGTCATCTTTATCGGAAGATTTGGCAGAGGAGGCAAAGATTATGTTGACCTTGAAACCGAGTTCTGTTATCTTTTACAAAGATGATCCATTTAAGCTCAGTCACATTTTTTTAACAAAGTACCTCATATGTATCTCAGTTTTTGCTCAAGTATGTCTGGCCTTTTGCTTTCTTTAGGAAATTGTCTTATTAGTAGCAAAAGTACCATGCAGGTGTCCTTTTTTCTTTCCTTTTGTTTCTTATTTTCTAACATGCACAACTTCTGCTTCACTGGAATTGCAGAAAAAAAGGTCTAATAGGTTTGAAAAATTCTTTTTTGGAGGTTTATAAGCTATTGCTAATGTGAGTATATTCCATTAACAACCACTTGACTAATTTTGCTGCTTAACTTGCTATGAAAATGGGTCTTGTTGCTTTCTTTCTCTTGAAATACACAGCTGCCCAAATGTTATATGGCATAGTTATCAGGAAGTGACTTTGTGTTACACTGTTTGTTTGAGAAATATCCTCTTTAGTGTCTGTCTACATTAGTAAAACATAATTTATCTTGATTAGAATTAGTATTTCTTGCCCAAAGGATAAAACGTCCTGGATCACTGTACACCAGAGATATCCCTATCCTTTCACAATTTCAGCTATGTAAACATATCTTCTCTGAGCTTCCAATATCTAAATATTTTTAAAGAAGTCCTGTGATTGCAATAAACAAAGAAAAGAAATATGTAAATTGTGCTGCCTTGAAGACTCTAGCACCGGACTGAGACCTCCAAAGAATTGTTCTAGTCTGAGGGACTCAGTTTCTATCTTAACCATTTATTTTAAAATGCTTTTTTTGGCTCACATTACAGATACCTTTGCTGCCCTGGCTATTCTGTTTTTATTCTCTCTATAGGCAGTGCATGCTGGAGAAATACACATCTTAATGTGTCAAATCATCCCTAAGAGAAAAGCCTGCATTTGTGAACAAGTCCTCCAAGATCAGAGAAAACCTGGCTTAGGAAAACAGCCTACTTACGTTGCTGTCCTAGGTTCAGGAACATTAAGACATACACATCAAAACTAAATTATTATAATGTGTGCTAAGCAAAGAAAGCTAACGCTTACTTAATTTAAGCAACTGTGTCAAGTGAATGGCCTGGTTACAATCCAGTACCAAATCATAATTGTTTGAACTAGTAATTTGGTTCAAAAGGTGGAATCCCTACCTCATTTTTAAAAAGCATCAGACTAAGCTTGTAGAGGTGTTCTCCCCCAACATTTTCTCACTGAGAAATCCAGATTTGGATAAAATATTTCAGAAACTTACATTTTTTTCTATATTATTCACTCGAACAATATGACTTTCTTTCCTTCAACAATGAATGAATACATAAGCAAGCTATTTGTACAGTTCTTTTGAGCTGTTAGAAAAGTTAAGGCATGTTGGATGTTGTTAGTGAAAAGCAGGGATAGATGTCAAGAGGGAGATTTGTGTTTCTCAAAGGGATTTTACCTTTTTTTTTCTGTTTAGAAAGTTTTTTCTTGTCCTTTTTATTTTTTTAAAATCGTACAACAGTTTCTGTAACAAAACACTGAAAAAGAAAATGTGTTGAGTAAGAATCCCTGTACACTTCTAAGTTAGCTGTTGCGTTCCTCTTGGTCTCTCAACAATACTTTGGCTGTTTGGGGCCACATGGTGTAGTTCTGTAAAAAGGCTGGGGTATTTTTCTTTAAAGAAGTCTTGTGCAGTTCTCCTTCAATTTCTTTAATCTGGGAGTGACTTGTCAGTTTTGATTTTTTGGCCACAGGGAGCAGTTATTTCTATTTAAAAACAAACAAACAAACAAAAACAAACAAACAAACAAAAAAACAACCAAAAAACACAAAACCAAACCAAAATAATTTGATTGAAATATTTGGCAAAAGAAGGAATTTCAACTAGTGCCTTCAGAAGCTTATATAACAGGCTGATATTTTCTTTCTTCCCTTGATTCTTGCTGCATTAAAAGCAAAGTGGAAAATACACAAACATGACAAAACCTTTCAGAATGGAGGAGGAGAGAATATAAGCTGCTCAAAACCTATGGGGAAATTCAGAGATATTCTGTTAATTTGTCCTCCAAGATAAATGACCTTTTTAATTCCAACCCAGTAAGAAGAGCAGCTTTGAAGAAAATGGCTGAGACAGGAGGATTTTAAGACAGAATCCTAGGATTTCTTTGGTCATGCAAGTTCAGATTGATTTCAGTGTCTCTGATTCTACAAAGGCTCTGTAAAAACTTAGGGATGAAACTCCTTTGTTTTAGAACATGGCAGCGTCAATTAGAAAGATGCTTTTTATTTGGAAAGTGTTTTAGTTGGGTGCTATTAGTGTAACAGAAACAGGCTTAAGAGATTTTCTATGTTGGATGTCAAAGTTGCAATCCAAAGTTTGATGCCAAGTAAGAAACTTCATAGCTGCCAAAGAGGAGACAATAGTGCTTCCTCCCATAGCAAGGTGTAGTAAAGACTCTTGGTAAAGCACTTGGATACTAAAGTGATGGCCACTGAGGGAAAGCTCGGTCAGAAAGTATCCTGTCTTAAAGCAGTTTTTGGTTAGTATGTAATTTGTCATTATGTCTTATGTCAGTATGCAGTAGTTTATACTGAACAGAGAGACTAAACCAAATTGTTAATTGATGTCTGGTTCACCGAGTGCTGCCTATTGTGTACACATACTGAGCAAAGTAAGATTATGGCACTTGACTGGATCATAACATAACACTCCAGAGGGTGAAGATTAGATGATACAGACCTCTTTAATCACGGCCTTCCCTAACTTTGGAATGCTTTACTTGTATGTGCAATAATTACTATAATCATTTTGCAGCCTTAATAACCTTCTCCTTAGCACGCTCTTTTGCTTTTCACGTTATATTCCATCTCTTCTTCACGTGTAACATAGGAAGATATATGTTCCATTTTTGTTCAGTAGCAATTTGTTCCAGATTTCACAGTCTAATTAAATGAGAAAGAACAAGTGATCTAGGAACGATGACCCACAGTACACAAAAATTATCATAGAATACTCAAGTATGTGTGCATATTTTATGGTTTTGTGATTCAGGTATGTGTTTGCATGCATAACTGATCAAGAAAGTACCTCTTTAATATGTATTATTTCAGTCTTTGTAATTAGTCATCGGTCTTCTCCCTTCCCTCTTCTTCCCCTTTCTCCAACAATTTTTGATCACTATGGAATGAAAAATGTCACTGAACCATATGCAAACTCTTGAAGCTATCAATGCAAATTCCTCACATTTTTCAGAGGAGGAGTTTTTGGCATGCATCACCAGTTTATGCAGTGTCTTCATCTTCCACAATGCTGTAGTTTGTTTAATGGTTTATGTTGTTCGGCATTGCCCACCAAAAAAAGAAATGCGTAACAGTCCTTACTAATGCAGTGTTTCTCTTCCAGCAATTTAACAGAGACTTTTAACAGTAAACCAAATCACTATGCAAAATTTGCTATGGTAACAGCTTATCTGAACAGCTTGAAGACTGGGATGCTGTAGCTGTCATGCTAAAGCACTGTAAATTGAATGTAAGATTGTAAGCTTAGCCTTACTATTTCCTTAAGTTTCTGATATCTGAATTGGAGTTTATTGACTGCTAACAGGAAATTATTTCACATGCAGTTATGTGTAGGTAGGAGTAAGGGGACTCAGTCACCTGTGATGTTCTGAGAAGGCAATTCCTTTGGGGGAGAAGTAGTTGATTCTTGCTTTGGAGCTGCAAATGTGCTGCATGAAGTTATATTTGTGTTGTTCTTAGCTCTGCGTTCTCTGAGGTAGCAAGTGAATATATGGGAGGATGTAGATGCAGAAGAGGTTGGAGGCTTTCTTCACTGACTACTGCCATTGGTCTGTTGGGGACCACCACTGGAAAGAAGCTTCTTTTAAGAAAGAAGAAGAAAATATTAGTGAATTATGCCCCTTAAAAATCCTGACAGAAGCAAGGGACGAGAGAAGCTTTCTAGCTCTTACTGCGTAGTGTTGCAGTCCGAGCATTTTCCAGATCAGAAGACTTATTAAGTTCTGTGAATATATTAAAAGATATAGTTGCCACTGATGTAGCAGCAGTGTGGAGTTTTTGATATATGGACATATATTTATGCAAGGAAGTTGAGAAATCTTTCTGTTAGTACTGATCAGTATGTGCACAGTCTGGCATCACATAAAGTGGTTGTTGCTGCCTGATTTAGACTGGACCTATATCTGCTCCTCTCCTTCCTCACTTACTGAGCAGCTACTACGTTTTCTCAGCAAGACTTCACTTAGAGCCACGGCTGTTCCTGAATGACATTGCAAAGCTTGAAATGGTAATTCAGCAGCAAGGCTGAGCTGGTTTTCAGTGCAGTGCTACTTAGAACGGTCCTGGCACGTGGCGTTCCTGCATTCGGCAGCAGGGTCATTTCAACATCAGTGTCAATATTTAATGCAATGCTGAATGCCAAATCATTGAACTTTTCTGGTGGACCAGACGTTTCTTTTGTAGGAGCTGTTATTTAGAGTGGATCAGAATTTTAATTTCACTTTATGCAGTTTAGATTCTACTCGGGTTGATGCGAACCCTTTCTTGAGGTACTGTATCCATTAACTACTCATTTTTCAGGGAATGGTATAATGCCTTTCCAGATTAAGAGTACAGGATCAGTCTTTTCCTCAGATTTAACGGTTGCTTGCACATAAGTAATCATCCGGCCTTCTTTCTACTGAATAAACAGTGTTGTCATTAAATGAGTAGCAGGCCTGAAGTCAGTCATGTTGAAGTTAACGTCCATTGCTGACGATGCAGCTGAGTGGCTGTTATCCTGCTGAAGTGAAACATGAAGAGGAAAGCAGCAGATCAATGCTGCTTTCTTGTCTTACTAAAGAACATAATTTTAGCCTGGAAAAGAAAGTTAAATTCCTTTTATCGGTGCCGTATGCTTGAGTTTATAATAGGCTTTTGTGTTCCCTCTTAGCTGGATCAGATTGGAAGTAGGATAATTATCAGTGAGGGCTGGAAATAAAATACTCAGTTTGCTATGTCAAAATAACTTCATTTTTATGTCAGTTGTGCTGTCTTTCTGGTATAGTGAAAACCTACTCCAGGTTTAACAGTAACAGCATAATAATCGAATTTCAACCCTTTCTTTGTAATTGGTTGTGGAATCACCTGCCCATTTTGCCTTGTGGGCACGGGAATAGGGCATACGTTTCTCACTATGGCTGGTATGCTGGTATTAAGGCTGAAAGTTTTGTACTGGTAAAAATTATAAGCAGCACCCACCCATACACACAAATCAGAGAATAATCAGGGTGTAAATAATCCTTTCTTATTTATCTCAATTTTTTCCCAATAAGATTCAAACATGAATCTACACTACAGAGTTTGATCAGAATTGTTATTTCAATGTTAACTTTCAATGCTGAGATGCAATAACTTTAACTGGACAGTTGAATGTTTTGGAGAGAGATCAGTGAGTCTGCTTGGTATGTCAGACTAAAGATGAGTTTATTGACATTATCTATACTGATGTAATGACATTTATAAAGGTAAGTAAAAAGTACAAGCAAATAGTGCTACTGCATGTCCTACTATGTGCCTATGCTTCACACCCACTGTGAACTTAAAAAAAAAAAACCAACCAACCAAACAAAAAAAAACACAAAAAAATCCAAACAAACAAACAAAAACCCCCCCCAAACCAGTAATTTTACTGGTTTTGCAACAGTAAAAATTTTGCATTAGAATATTTTCAAAAGAAGAGCAAACATTTGGTCTTGTTGCTATGGTCATCCACTCCTTGTGACTTCTTTAAGAGTCTATCTGGTTGAGTTTGTCTCTGGAAATGTGCGCCAACATTGTGTGCGCTTGTGTCTAATTAAAGAGCTTCTAATTGCTTAAGAAATGTTATGACCTAAAGGCTCTTATAAAACCAAGAATCTTTAAGATGCATAAGGGAAGCACTAAAGTCTCTGTTAAGATTCTGTTCTTTGTACTGTATTTTATTATATAATTTTAAGGAAAGCTTCAGCAGTCGTAGGTGTTGGGAAAAGATCATAAGAGATTGTTGCTATAGATGACTTGTATTGCTATGGAAATACTGTCCTTCAGAAGTAATGAGCCTCCTTCCTATTGTGCATTATGGACTGCTAATAAAGCATGGGGGGGGAAGGGAAAAAGGTAAATGAACTTACTTGAGCAATAGGCAATAATAAATGGTTTTTTAGGATAACGAAACAAGATATTGGGGTTGGATGGCAAAATTGCATTTGTTTTACAATGGGCAGTAACACAATTATCAAATGATTAGTCTTTGAACATTTTCCAAATTCAGTTGGTACAGAAGGATGGAATTTGGTTTTGGTTTTGGCACATTGTGATTAATTTCACAAAATCAATGTGCGAGAAATCTGTTTTCAATACTGTCTGGCTGGGCTTTTTCCCCTTGTGTTTCAATTGTGCATATATTATCTGATAGGATAATATAATAACTGTTGGTAACTAAAGAATCTGTCATGATTTGTATGGAAATAGGCTATTTGTTCTTCACTCTGGTTTTAATTTGCATAAGAGTAGATAACTTTTGTTCTTCAGCAAATGGATAACAGAATCAATACAAGTGTGAAAGTGTTTGGGAAATGTTCATTAGTGGAAGCATTCATTATTTTTCATTCTTGGAAATTGCATTTATTAATATCTGAGAATAAAATTATTTCCCTGATTTTCTGTCACACTGCTTGGAAAGCCTAAAAGCTATTTCCAGACAGTTCTTAAGAGGTGTTTTTTTTCCATTTCACTATTTTTTAATTGTTTTTTTATCTTAAAATACTGAAAGAAGGATGAGAACAGAGATGTGCTCTATCTTATTCTTTAGTGCGCTGAAGGCACTAAGAGTCTGTTGGTTCACTACAGTTGGTTTTGGACTTCCCAAATGGGGAAAGAGATTTCAGTCTTCCGATTTTCTGTTCTGTACAGTATGGGAATAAAAGGATATGAAAGCAAGTATACATAAACAATTTAGAGTAGAAAAGTGTTACTATCGCTAACTGGTTGAAAGCACTGTTATAAGACATTACCTAGGGCAAGTAATTTATCTTTGTGCAAATAAGTATTAGGGAGACAATTCTGTTGCCTCAACAAGGATAACAAGAGAAAAAGGCAAGACAGTTGCTGCTAATGGAGAGTCTTCTTTTTATGGAAATCAGTCTGATTTTTGACAACTCTTTTTAAAGAATTGTTAAATTAGAGAAGTTCATCATTACCATTGCATGTCTACTGATTGTGTCACGATCCCAACAGGCATATAAAATTCTTAATGGCACAGTAATAATTTCAGCTATTTTAGGAATGAGAAAATCTCCTGCTTCATTATGATTGGGATAAATGCTACAGACTTGATCCTGCCCTGGGTTAAAGCAGTCCTTTGGCTATGAATTCCCTCCCTCCACAAATACACAGTATTTTAGGTATGTCAGTTTTCCCCTATGTTTCTTTGTTTTCTTGTACAACTGAGGAAAAGCGTCAGCTACTGGCACGTAGATAAGATATGCAGGGGCAGGATCCTGAACTTTAAGCATTGTCGAAAAAAGAGAAACCTAAATTAATGCATTTCCACAAATCCTCACAGTACTGTCTTTAAAAGACAAAGTGTTTTTTTTCTGGTATTTTTGCCAATTCTTTTAGGTGTGCCCTGTAACTGTAAGAAAACAAGCTAGGTCCTGTTTTGCAGTCTTTGCCCTTTATTAGAATTCTGGACTTTTAATTCTATTAAGTGTAGACTATATCCACATCCTTTTGTTAAAGCAGGCAGGAAAAAAATGTGCTGTGTAGGTTTTGGTTTTTCAACCGATTTTTCTAAAAGAGCTTTAAAAATGTCTAACTCATTATAAAAAAAGAAACAAGTCAGATGTGCTGCAAACATTTTATATACTGTGAGGCACTGTCTTCCTCTGAAGTACTTCGATACCCTGGTTGCCATGGCAAGAGAGAAAAAGAATAAAAAAATCCTGCAGTGAGTACCTTTATAAATCCAAAATCATCACACAGCAGGGCTGTGTGCTTAATAACTCATAAAAAATAGTGTGGATTTTTCAGAAGGCTGGGAGGGAATTTCTCCACTGATTTGTCTCATTCTGTTCAGATGATTGCACATGCTGCTAAAGAGCAGAGGTGACCAGGAGGGGTAGCTACACGATAGTGTGATTTTTAGCTTTGATGTGGGCGTGAGCATGTTCAAACCTTCAGGCAAAGAGAGCCTGGTTCCCTGGCACAGCATGGAGGAGGGTGGGATGGAGCAGTGCCGCTCCAAACAGCGTAAGTGGCGTGGGAGGACAGGGAGACTGCTAGCATCCCTTGTGCCTCCTACTGTGCGAGGAGGAGGAGAGCACTGGGCAGCAGGTTTTTCTGCCTAAGGATGATTTTGTTAGTTGATGCAGTTGAAAACCTATGCTTTTGGAGCATCACGTTCAGCAAAGGGTCCCTGCACCCACGTGCCTTGTGGCTCCAAAGAAGGCTGAAGATGCCACTGCTCAGTCACCACCTTTCACAGCCATGAGCTATCCCCTCTGTGCCAGGCCCCGGCTCACGCCCCTTCTGGCACGCTAACAGGCTTGAGAATCTCTATGTTATGCCATGTACAAATACCCAAGATTTCCAAAAGTTCTGGGCTTTATGCCAGAAGTGGAGGAACATTTTTGCCCAGTGAATACAGGGTACAGATCTCCAATGTCCTGTCTGTTTTAAAAACATCCCAAGTCCTCCTAAGCCATAAGAATGTAATTTTTGAAGCTTTTCCAAAGAAATCTGACCCAGAGGCACTTGGTACGCAGTAAATCATGTTAGTACTTGGAGCATTTTGCAGAGTTCAGGTTGAGACCTGCAGTAAGGCGATGGCATTTTGAGACTTTCAGTGATAGATGAGAGTGCCCACAGTCATAACAACTTGATGCAGCATCCTACTGCTAGCACCATCTGCTGCAATTTTTAAATATAGAAGGGAATTTTTCTTAGTCAGCATGTTTCTGTCAGAACTAGCTCTTCATAGACCTAATCTGAATGCCTCCGCAGAGCTTCAAACTTCATCAGCTTTCTAATGGAATAATATAACACAGTCTAATCTTTTCAAAGTGTTTGCCTTTTCTTAGCAAATGGAATCAATTTTTACTCTTCAGTGATTTCTGTGGCTGTGGCTGCACTTATGTCTAAAATGTTTCCTGTCTTTGCACTATAATTTTTATTTCTATCAAGAATGATTTGAGGGTTTGAGAAGCCATCAACTGCTGAAATATGTGGAGAGCTGTCTTTTTGCTTGAATATTGCTACCATAAAGCGGAATCTGTGATAACATCACCAAACAGCTACCTACCTTAGCTTCAGCTCAGTCCCAGTATTTTTTCAGTAGATGCCTCAAAAAATGTGTACAAAAGCAATGCTAAATAGCCATGGCAACTGTCTGCAAAATGCCAGGTAACTTTTCTAAGATTGTTTAAGCATCTGTCAACTAGGAATCACGATGGTTAAACATCTTTATAAAGCATTCTGATGATGAAAATAGCTGGTTTTATGGTATTGCTTATTGGTAGTTAAGATAGCACTGTGCAAGTACTGATCCTCGTGCTGCAGCTCTCTGCTTATTGTGTCAGTGAAGCTTCTTGGCATCTAAACTTTGCCTTACTCACACTGTCCAATACCTCTGTACTATCTATCTGTATGGAAAATGGCCTGCTTCTGAACACGGGGACAAACACACTCAGAGGCAACAGCAGTACATGCTGCAGGAAAATCTTTTTCCTGAGCTGACAGAGGGCTTAGACCAATACAAGACATCAAACAAGCTAGGTTTATCCACTGGGAGTATTTCCTCCTGCTGAAACAGTTTACACATTGCTGCAGGCTCAGGGTGGGCTCAGGAGAAGTCCAGGGTGAGCTGCCATGCTGGCTGCTCCTTCACCCAAGTCTGTAAGACATAAGTGGTCGTTCCAGGAGTGCACAGCTTTTTCTCACTTTCAGAGGCCTTTTTTCCCCCCCCTTTATGTACCTTGGATCCCAAGGAAGGTATGACACAATAGGGATGTCTTGCAGGGTTGACACCCGCAGGCCACTTCTTCCTCCGATTGTTCCCCCACAGCTGTTCTGCAAACACTTCCTTCCCTTGCTGCCCCTGAATAGCGGCTTGAGAAACTAAATGTACAAGGACTTGCTCGCTGTGTAAATAAAATATAATTTTACATATATATGTTGTGCTTGCACATCTTAGGATTTTATCCTGGTCTACTTAAGACAGATTTTATGCTTAGTGTTTGTTAGGATCTTGCTAAGCAGTTGGTTATTTTGCTCAGATTGGTGCCTGTCTATCTTCTCAAAATACTTTATGGCACGGTTATACTGTATTGACCTGAAATGCATGAATAATTTGAATAGGTAAACAGATGACTTAGAAATGCATATTTATTTGTGTAGGTTGGAAGGGACCTTCAAGATCATTGAGTCCAACCATTAACCTAACACTGCCAAAACCACCACTGAACCATGTCCCTCAGCACAACATCTACCCACCTTTTAAATCCCTCCAGGGATGGGGATTCGACCACTTCCCTGGGCAGCCTGTTGCAATGTTTGATGACCCTTTCAGTGAAGAAATGTTTCCTAACATCCAATCTAAACCTCCCCTGGCACAACTTGAGGCCATTTCCTCTTGTCCTATCGCTTGCTACTTGGGAGAAGAGACCAACCCCCACCTCATTACAACCTCCTTTCAGGTAGTTATAGAGAGTGATAAGATCTCCCCTTGGTCTCCTTTTCTCCAGACTAACCAACCCCAGTTCCCTCAGCTGCTTCTCATGAGGCTTGTGCTCTAGACCCCTCAGGAGCTTTGTTGCTCAATGTCTTTCTTGTAGTGAGGGGCCCAAAACTGAACACGATATTCGAGGTGGACCTCACCAGTGCTGAGTACAGGGGCGCAATCACTTCCCTAGTCCTGCTCACCATGCTATTCCTGATACAGGCCAGGATGCTGTTGGCCGCCGTGGCCACCGAGGCACACTGCTGGCTCATATTCAGCTGACTGTCTACCAGTACCCCCAGGTCCTTTTCTGCCAGGCAGCTTTCCAGCCACTCTTCCCCAAGCCTGTAGCACTGCATGGGGTTGTTGTGACCCAAGTGCAGGACCCGGCACTTGGCCTTGTTGAACCTCATACCATTGGCCTCGGCCCATTGATCCAGCCTGTCCAGATCCCTCTGTGGAGCCTTCCTACCCTCAAGCAGATCAACACTCCTGCCCAACTTGGTGTCATCTGCAAACTTACTGAGGGTGCACTCAATCCCCTTGTCCAGGTTGTCGATAAAACTATTAAACAGAACAGGCCCCAGTACTGAGCCCTGGGGAACAACACTTGTGACTGTCCACCAACTGGATTTAACTCCATTCACCGCCACTCTTTGGGCCCGGTCTTCCTGCTAGTTTTTTACCTGGCAAAGCATACGCCCATCCAAGCCATGAGCAGCTAGTTTCTCCAGAAGAATGCTGTGGGAAATGGTGTCAAAGGCTTTACTAAAGTCTGAAGTAAACAATATCCACAGCCTTTCCCTCATCTACTAAGTGGGTCACCTTATCATAGAAGGAGATCAGGTTTGTCAAGCAGGACCTGCCTTTCATGAACCCATGCTGACTGGGCCTGATGACCTGGTTGTCCTGTATGTACCACATAATGGCACTCAAGATGATCTGTTCCATAATGCCCCCTTCTGAGCTGTTAGTCAGTTCATCGTGCAAATATATACATTGTTTAGTTGCTGAACTGAGAAATTATATGTGTATTAGTTAAAGATGATCTTGAAAAATAGCTACAGTAATCATTCTTCATAGCTACGTATCATGTCTGACATAAAATGAAAGAACAAAGTCACTAGCTGAAGCTTTGGACAGCAGATGAAACGGCTGACTAATAAAGCCTGAAAACCAAGATTGGTGACAGACATTATGATCATCCTGGCCAACGTGAGTTTAAGAAGCCTGAGATTATTTTGCTTGAAGGGTCGTAATGAGAAAGAGTGAGAATCACTTGCTAGCAGAGCAACATGAGGTAGATACTCTTTGGAGTGGTGTTGCCAGGCCTTAAGGAGATTGTTGCTTCAATGTCGCCTCTTCCCTGAATAGCAAAATGGAAATCTGTTTGCAAAAATGGAAATAACAACTCCTCTTTTTATGTACCTACTGTTCATCAAATCCTTTCTTATATATGTTTTGTCTCTCTCATTTTTTAAATTTTTTTTAATTTTTACACCTGTGATTTACCACAGCCAGCTTCAGTCTTGTCTGGCCTAAGTTAGTGCTGCAGTAGGATGCAAGTAAAACACTCCAAAAGAAGGGACTATGCAGTGAAGTATAATGACAGCAAGTGTGAATGTTGGGCCTAATCCCTGAGATTTTCTTCTTATTTTGAAATTTGAATTCAGTATTAGTCAGTAAATTATGCAGTAAATGACTGAGAAGAAGCAAAGCCTGCAGTTAGGTTTCCTATGATGGCGTTGTACAGGGCAAGTACAAAGGGTTAGAGGGCAGAAGACTAGGAATGATGGGTTCATGGGATTAGAGGATACTTATGATAAAATGGACCTCAGGCAGTCGTGTAGTCCAGCCTCCTGCTTGCTTTTTTTTATTTTTTTGCTTTGCCAGAAGTGTTGTCTGGTTTTGTGTAGATGGTTCAAATTTTCCCTGCTCCCCTTTGTATTTCAACAGAGGAATATTATAAGAGTATCAACTGTGTAATCTGAATGGTAGGCAACTTCATGAAATCTTGTGAGAGCCAAGATAAGCAATATTTCTTTAAATCTGCATACTCTTTTTGATCTAAATCATGTATGGCACCAAACAATTAGCTGAGTAATCAGAAACAATTTCTGTAAGCCTACATGGCAATAGCTACAGTTATTGACAAAAGCAGAATATCTGACTCAAGTGGTCCATTGCACTTCTGATGGTGATTCCAGTTTAAGAATTGCAGTAGTTAAGTGCTCAAATGACTTCATAAATACGAAGTACATTTTGTCCATCTCTGAAGGAGATTGCATTTCTGATCTAGCCTTCCTTCCTATTCACATTGTTAACTTATATTTACCTGATCTGAGAAACGTTGAGCTGTGGTAAGGTTGCAATGAATGTTGAACTTGCAAGGAACCCACAGGTGATCTGAGAATATCCATGGGTTTCATTGACTTCTGTATTAGCTCTCTCACTTCCAGAGCAGTTATTACGTAGCTTGTAATGATGTCTTGTGGGTTCTCCATCAATCCTGGCCTACCTCAGGCAGTTGCAGCACAGACAAGAACTGCATTGCAGGAGTGAGTACTGGAATCAGACACTGGCTGACATGGATGGTCAAATTATAAGTGATGTATAGTACAAAATTTACAGCTCTGCCTGCTGTGAAATTTTTTGGGGAAGCTGAGATTCTCTAAATGACCTCAGGAAGGAAATATTTCTAAAGCTACAGAACTGTTGGAGACATGGTAATATGTTGGTTCCATGTAGTGCTTATCAGTAAATTATAGCTGTAAGAAAGTTGCTAGGAAGATAATGCTGGACACTGAAGGATTCCTATTTTTGAAGCAATTTGCAGAAAACTGACAGTTAATGTACCATCTATCTCAACAGATTCCCTTTTGCTAGGTGATACAAAGATAAATCCTCAAGGAGGAAAAAACCTTTTGTGCTTGTGTATTGTTAGGCATCAGCAAATGGTCTTTGAATAGTGTGTGACCTTAATTTCTGGAGAATGATACATTCTATAATGCATAGCTCGTGATTTCTGTTACTTCTGTATTTGATTTTTTTTTTAGTTTTATATCTGTATGTTGTATTTCCTATCTACTGTCCATAATAAGTGCATAAATGAGTTCAGTACTCTAATTTCAGACTCTGATGAATGCGTATCGTCTTCCTATGTAGTTTTTTAGATTCAAATGGAGGCTACTAGAATTATTACAAATCACATTTAAGAGGAAAGTTGATTCCTAAAAACTGTCACCTCCTTAGCACATTGTAAACTCTGAAATCCCAATGATTTATATCAATTTACTAAGAAGGCAAGTGATGATGAAAATTTTCAGGTGTTCAAATTTGATAATAACTGTGCATGTTTATTTGGGGGAAGGGCTACAAAATGCAGATACTTCCCTAAACTTTACAGAAAGCTTTCATCTGCTTTCTTGACTAGAAGCCTCTCCATCTTCCTGCCTTGAGCAGAGAGCTTCTGGTTTTACTATTTGAGAGCAGGCCAAAATCACTGACTCTTATTTCTTTCCCCAGGTTTGGCTTGTGCTCTGGGATGGAAACTTACTTAGTTCACAGTAGAGCATATTTGTTCCTTTTTAGCTGATGTGCCAGTTTATTGTTTGGGTAATACCTATTAGCAAGAGAAGTAATTTTTATATTATAGGTCTGTATACTACATATTTTTTTTTATATACAAACTCGTGGTGCATTAACATTGTCATCTTGGTTTTATCCTATGCACTCCAATAGAGTCAGATTAAGATTCACTTACTTTTTTAATCAGTTATTTGGAAGATAACATGTCCATTCAGCAGACTGGTCTCCCAAAGCCACCAGGGTGATTGACAGATCATGCTCCCTTGGAACTCATCTTCACTTTAAGAATCTGTTCATGAATGCTTATCTGTCCCCAACAGATATAATGAATCTTTCTCCTGCTATTCAGGATCCTATTATTCATACCCACTTTCTTATGACCAGTAATATTAAAAGCAACCTTTTCAGTGTAAAATTTCTATACCCAGATAATCACAATATAATGAGGAAGCATCAAGCCTATAAAAGGTGGGTGATAGAAAATTTGTATTTTTTACCTTTTAATTTGATGTTGAAAATGGACATGAAATGGAATCATAATTGGGTTCATGACAATTTTCTTAATATAATTCTACTTATGATGACATCAAAAACTCAAAACTTGGCAAGGGAGTTTTTAGAATTGATTCTCTGTGTACTTACTGATGGACAGTTTCTCAGCTTGTGGTAGTTGTTACAGATATCATTCATATGCAAGATGGTTAGCAGTATTGGATTACTAAAATTTCAGACACTTCCCATTACATGTTGGGGTTTTTTTTGCGCATTTCTTGTGTTACTATTTTTGTAGGTTGTTTTGTTTTAATTTCAGCTATTTCTGATAATAAATTCAGAAACAGAAATACAGTATTTTTCTTCTGCTAATACATTCAAGTGGCCATTTCTTAGCATAATATTAGAGTACTTCATAGCAGGCCTTTATAATGCAGTAAGAAAAGGGTTGTCATTATATTTCTCATGGATTTGCCAGACGGAAATGTATGTGTCTGGGCTTCATAGCCTGCGCTCAGTGAGTTTGTTAAATCCAGGAAGCAGTGAGCTTACTAGGCAGGTGCAGCACAGGTAGCCTGAGTGACGTGGTGACTTTAGTGTGCTGCAGAGTGGCTTTTGGGGATCACGGTGGCATGTCCGGGTGGCTGCAGCTGGGCTGTGGGATGCACACAATGTACAAAATCCTCCCCATCTGCCTGGGAAAAATATTCAAATTGGGAAAATAAATGTGTGTTGGGCATGTGCTAATCTAAACGAGCCCTACGCAATTCCAACCCATTTGGGGCCACATTTAAGTCTAGCTAAGTACATTTTTATCCTCTAGAAAGAATGACGGCTGCCTTTGTCAGACAAAATGCTCTGTTTTTCATTAAAATCAAAAGGTTTATTCACAGTTGGGTGTTTGGTTTGCTTTCTTTGATATAAATTGCAGTCTAAAAATGAACTTCGGAGAAAGAAATTTCATCTTACTGAAATGCCTCCTGTGGATTTTCTTGACTCTTTTTTTAATCTTTTTTTTTTTTTTAATTGAAGGAGAGGTTGATGGAATTGATTTATTTCTATGGAGTTTAACAATGTGAGTAAATTATCAAAATTTTCAACAAACTCTAGTTGACTGTGCTGCTGACTCACGCTGGTTTCAGTATATTGCAAGATGCTAAAACTCAGTTTTTTTCCATTTGTTCTTATGCAAGGAGGCTGTATTGTACATATTATTAGACTTGCAGTTTCAAGTGTTATTAAATTGAGATCTTCCGTTTTGATGTTACTTTTATAGCTTAAGAGCCTTTACAACTTCTGCTTCTTTTACATGTGTATTATTTTTTATTCTTTAGTTACTGTAGCACGTTTTTTTCCATAGGTTCTTTGATTCATTTAAGTATAGGATAGCTCTCTCTTGTGAGGATGACTGTTTTGTGAAACCTCTGTATCATATTGTACAAATTGGTAGTGTTACTCTTTTGGAGATGGAAATGCATGAAGAAATGCAATGTTTTAAGCTGTTGAATGCTGTCTTGGAAAAATTAGTTTTCTCACAGTCTTTATCACACAGAGATACTATCATGACTAGATTAAAGTTCTGTAAGTTGGGGGTTTTTTTGTTTTTTTTGGTTTTTATTATGTTCTACCTTCTAACTGTTTGACTTGGCACCTTTAGTAAAGTTTTCCTAATGTGCTTTTTGCTGTTGGTCTCTAAAATGTATGACTGCATGACTGCACTTAGAAAAACTTGTATTTCCTTTTTTTTTTCATTCCCACTCAAATCTCATTTACTCTTTGTCTTACCTCAAGGAAATTCTTTCTATTTTGCAATAAAGTCAGAGGATGAAAGTGTGTGCTCTGACAATATTCTTTTATTAACTTGAGTGGCTTACATAATACTGCATGTCTTATTTTTTGTGTGGCTTATTGCTTGCAAAAGTTTCAGGAATGTTGATTTCTTCTACGTGCTTTGTTCAAGCAGCTATGCAAATAATTCCCCTACCTGAAAGTAAATGAAAGCTGGGGTTTTTTTGTTTTTGTTTTTTATTTGTTTGTTTTTGTTTTGGTTTTGTTTTTTGTTTCTTTGTTTTGGTTTATTTGTTTTTGTTTTGTTTTGGGTTTTTTGTTTGTTTGGTTTTTTTTAAATCTGTATCAACAGGCTTGATATAAAATCTTCTGGAGCCTGTGTAGAGTGGAAGTAAATTCCTACAGGTCAGTCAGCTCTTTGGCATGGTGGTGATCTATGACAAGCATGATAGTCCTGTCTGCTACAAAATGTTCCAAAACCATCAACTGATTCTACAAAAGTCTGGGACTTTTGGTCTGTTTATGGTCTTAGAGCTTAGGAGAAATTAATTCAGGGATGTTGAGATACATGTGGATGCTTTCAGAATTAGAATATAAATTAAAATTTAAATTAGAAGTAGTTATTATGACTATATAGGTGTGGTTTGAGATGCAAATAACCCAAACAACAATGATTAATGTATCAAAAAAAAAAAAAAAAATCTGTCAGTAAACAAGTCCCCATCTCTCTTCTGCTATAGTGTTTCTTAGCAACTGCTGCATTTCTTTGTGAGCTGGTGTTTCCTTGACAATACTCATGGCAGATTGTACATGTATATAAGGCATTTCATTTAAAGGGCTTTGCAGTCCAAGAATGTATTTGTAAAGCATCACTGAAATGCAGCTGTTTGGCAAAATGCAGAAGTAAGCAGGCACAGCCCTGTTGCAGTATTTGGTAGAAGGAATAGGAGAATAGGTAAACAGGAGTTTGGGCTAATTGTGACAGGGATCCCTTTAGATTGTAACAGAGAAAGTCTGTGGCTAAAATTCACCCTTTCTATCTTCAAGTTAGCGAGGTGTCTTTTAGACTGGTGAAGGGCATCATTTGAGCAGAACAGTGACATTCAGCTAAGTTATCGTCTGCTTTGTTCCTGGGGAATTTTACAGACCTGAAGTCCTGCTGTAGTCTAAGTCTCTTCACATGCTATGTTGAAATTAGCAATTCTGTATATCCTGTCTTCACCCTGTGTGTCCAAGACTCTAGGTTTCTGCACTGTTAAATAGCTGGACCTCTCTGTGGCAAGCTGTCTAACTAGCTATGTTTAATGTGTAACTCCCACTGGCATTGTCAGCTCCTGCATCATGAGTAAGCAACTACTGTATTCCAGCTGCTTGTGATTTGGTTCTAAAACAGACAAGGTGCTACCTTTATTGAGATCTAAATATATCCACAAAAATCTTGTATTTAGGGAATCTCACCAGGCAAGATGCTTTCCGTTTCTGTATTTTTGTGTTCTAATATTAAGAAATTAATATTCTTGCTGTTACTTGAGGATCTGGTTAAAGATTTGCAACTACTTCCCAGTTCAGGGAAAGCAGATTTTTTGTTTAGGGTAACTATTTGGTCCAAATAGAGAAATGCTATTGTTTTTCAGCTCCTCTCTTACAATTCTTTGTTAATATCATCTATCTAGTTTTCCAGACAGTCTGTTCTTAGGAGGCAGTAAAGGACATGAACTCTCAGATGCTTTTAATTGTATGTTTCTTTCAATTTTTCATGTTTGCAGTTTTGGTTGTTTTCTATTTCCATTTGTCTCATTTAATTTTGTGAGAGAAAGAATTTGGAAGCTTAAGGCTATTGGTCTGGAACTGCTCATCAGCTAGACAAATTTGTCATGGATTGTGATTTAACATTTTGCTTCATATATTTTCTTCAGAGGATGATTGCAGTTTAATGTTATTTTGCATTCTAAGTAGTTGTAGATTCCCTGTCTGCTATCAGACCATAAGACTTCTTCCTGAGCTCTCAAAAAGTCCTTCAGTAGCTCTCAAAATGCCTGTCAATTGGGATGCTAAAAAGCAAGTTGAAATTTCAATGGTAATTTGTTACAGAGAAATCCATGAAATTTGAATAAATCAGCAAATTCCTCTTTCTATCACCAACCCATTTTAATAACATGAGCATTGTTAAAAGTTTAGTTTATGAATTTATTACTGATTGCAAGTTAGTTTGGCACACTGCCCTAGAAATACTGACTTGAAATCAGTTCAAGAGCTGAAAATGGGTGTGCAATAAAGATTTTAATGGAAAATTAAGTGACTACAATTGGCTGTTACCTGATTAAGCTACATGAAATGGATTATCAGTTTGGGGCTGCATGCCATATATTTGCTTTATTGAAATGTCTTTCCACCTTTGGGAAAACAAAACAAAACAACCAACAACCAAAAAAAACCCTAGTTGACATACTTTGGAATATCAGCTGAGAAGACAAAGCAAGGAAAGCAATTGCTTGGGGAATCGTTGCTGGCTCAGATGCATTGGCGGGACAGTTAGAAAAGAACTACCACAGCTGCTTCTGTAGTCTGCTCTGCTGACTTGTGCTGAACTGTTTCCACCCTGTGATTAATGGTGAAGTTTATCTTACAGAGCTGTCATTTTGGCATCTTTCACTAGTACAGCAATCACTTTGGGGGGAGGGGGGGGGAGGACTTAAGTTGGCCCCTTTATTTTTGTAATCAAGAACAGGATGCACCAGCTTTTTAACTCAAACTGGCCCTTTATGTACACTTGAGAAATGAGTCACAGTCAGAACCTCTTAGAATAGGTTCTTGTTGGTGGGAAGACAGACAGACTCAAATTCCCAGATATGAATGTGCTTCATTGTTTTTATATGGTAGTGAGATCCAAACCAGCAAGGGAAGTTCTTTGAAGGTTCATAGATATGCTAAAGTGATGATAACTTTATTTGAGACGTGTTTGTGGTGATATGGTGACACCATTAGACACGTCAGTTAATGCAGCATGTTGGGTGCTTAGCTCCTGAGTAAAAGTAAGGATGTTGATTTCAAAGTCTCTAGTGTACTCCATCTACATTTTCAGTCCATTCTTTGCAGAGCTTGATGGTTTCACTCCATTCTTTTCCTCAGAATCTGTTACCTTTGTTGCATAAATACATTACTGAATAACAATGGTTTGGGTTTTGGAGCATGTTGAATTTAATCAAATTACATTATCTTCCCTTTTGTGTGTGTTTTCTTTTAAGTCACAGACCAATGCTCATGCAAGGGTTTCTGTCTCTTTTTCTGTCTTTCTGATTTCTCACTAATTTTGTATGCACACTGCATTTTAAATGCGCTACCCTCCAGAATGAGAAGCTAAGTATAGGCAGCCACAGGTTGGATAATGCAGCTCTTCCTGCTCCTATTTATGACTGACTCTGCTGTTTTGTGGTGTTCTCTGCCAATTGGAATGCTATTTCCACAGCTGCATTTCTGACTTCCTATCTAAAATTTCCACTTCTAAAAAGAGGTTACACTCTCCACTGAGAAAAACCTGACCCTTTAGTTAAGACTGTCAATAGCGAGGTATAGGCCTTATTTGCTCACGTGAATGATTCTGATTGCGTAAAATTGAAGAGATGTAAAATTCAGTTCCGTAATTAGAATATGCCTTCTCCGTTTGCCGAGAATCGATATTGATTCTGTTATTGAATCCCAGAAATATCTACCAAAAGAAACTACTCATAGGAGCAAATGTTCTAGCACAGTTAGATTTCTGCTTTCGTTGCTTTTGGTTTTCCAAAAGGAAAATGCTTCTTTGGTAGAAATTTAACAGATGAATTGCAAAGAACTTCTTTCTGATTTAGAGCAGTCTGTTCCTTTAGCTATGCAAAGTACAGGGGTTTCTGCCTGCTTCTGTTGTACGCAAGGAGTGACACCCTCATTTGCCACTCACTGCAATGATCTACAACTGGAGTATGAAAAGAAATACCCTCCAATGCATTTAAACAAACAAACAAACAAAAAAAAACCCTCAAACACACTTTTACCATTTCAGCTTCTTTTTGCCTTAAACCTTGTTGTATTTTAGTCAACTCAGTCAGTGGGATCATAAAGGTTGTCTTGATTATAGCATTTCTTTTGAACTCCCCAAGCAGATTCCAATTAGTTTCTAGCTAAGTGCTTATCCAAAAGTATGGCCTTTTGGAAAGGATGGTCTCTGGGACAAAATTACAGATCAAAACACAGTGTACGTATGACTGTTATGATTATTAAGTCATACAATAGGTAAAGTGTTGGAAATAATTGTTTACTAAAGACATTTTGCCCAAGATGAAAAGTTTATTCAAAGAAAGCCATAACAAAAATCAGTTGCTCTCTTTAGTCAATATGAATGATGCTAGAGATTCTGGAATAGGGAAAGGCATTAACATGTCAATAGTTGATGAGGAAGAATGATACAAAGCATGTCAATACACATGCATTCCGCAACTTGATCTGTATCAAGAATAGCAATGGCAAAGAGATTGTCTTCCCCCCTTGACAGCATTAACTGCAATAGACTGAGTCTTAAAGTGGATTTCATACAAGAGAGGGACATAGAGTTAGGAGACTGGAGGCAGATTGACAAGAAACTAGCCTATAACCTTAAATGTACGTAAAAGGAAACAAAACTGATTTTATGGAGGTTGGCTAAAGGCTTAACATTTCATCAACTGGTTTCACTAACAGATGTAGAAAATCAAGCTGTAAGTAAAAGCAGGAAAATTCAAATTAAATTCACCATCCAGATAAGAACTGAAGGTGTGCTAGTAACTAGAAAAGAGATATTGCTGAAGCATTCTTGAAGAGCTAAATACTAAACTTGAATATTATGAAGCAATTTCTCTACATAAAAGACATACTGAATTTAGATGGCATCTTAGATGGCAACAGTGAGTACAAGATTCAGAAGAAGAAATCATAAAGCAAAACAAAAAGCGTAGCAAAAAACCACGAACCCTCTCATAATGCTGTCTTTAATGAATCAAAAGTAGGTTCTGACTGCTCTAGTAAGAAGTACAATTGGAATAAAAACATCTGGATAAACTGCAGCAGTCCAATAGGATTTATGAAAATGATGATGCTTGAACCCCAATTCTGATTCCAACATTTATAGTGAAATATTAGAGTTACTGTTCTGTATACGTTTTAACATTTTTTTGCATTAGTTATTGTTTAGGGAAGAATTAGACTGCTAGAGATACAGCAGTTAAAAATCTTACTGATGTGTAGATAAGGCTTCTCTTCTGCTTCCATTATCATGTAACCAGATCTTCAGTGTGACTGAAGAGCAGACAGGGAAATGTATTTGCTAGATTGTTTGCAGTAAATAACTCTGCCACCTCTGTAATGACACAACTCTGCCAAAATAGATCAATACTGTACTACTATGTTACCTTAGATGAAAATTAATGCAGAACAGTGTGCATGGTTTCCTTGTGCTCTCTGTTTATCTTTTGATAAACGTTAAATACAAATATGTCTCTTTCTATAGTAGGAAATGTTCAAAGCCTCACCTTGGAGTTGATTTGTGAAAGGATGTTATAACCCTGTGTATAAAACTGAACCTTTGGGAAAAAATGTAGGCTACTATAATAATGAATCTTTGGGATTACATGTTTTAAGGAAAAAAGATTAAAACAATAGGATAAAACTTGCTTTTAGATTGGACTTAAAGATTTTAATGTTGGTCCAGAGAGTTAAAGGCTAATATGTAAAAGATGTCTAAGTCTGAAGAC
This sequence comes from Burhinus bistriatus, assembly GCA_013397275.1. Lineage (NCBI taxonomy): Eukaryota > Metazoa > Chordata > Aves > Charadriiformes > Burhinidae > Burhinus > Burhinus bistriatus. The sequence continues at coordinate 366,173 of VYXH01009652.1, read as the reverse complement.
TTGTTAAAATGAATCCTTGGTTCAGGTCTGCCTTTGTGAAAGCTCACCGTGGTCTTTGACTGAGATTGAAGCATCCAATGGCTTTTTCTTTCTACTAACTGTGATCAGGTACTTCATGTAATCAATGGGACTGCTAGGGAAGACAGCACATTGAAACAGCGCATTAAAAATAGCAATAAATGCACCTCAAATGCTGTGTTCAGTTTTGGGCCCCTCACTACAAGAAAGATATTGAGGTGCTGGACACGTCCAAAGAAGAGCAACAAAGCTGGTGAAGGGTCTAGAGACCAAGCCTTATGAGGAGCGGCTGAGGGAACCAGGGTTGGTTAGTCTGGAGAAAAGGAGGCTGAGGAGAGAACTTACAGCTCTCTACCACTACCTGGAAGGAGGCTGTAGCGAGGTGGGGGGGTCAGTCTCTTCTCCCAAGTAGCAAGCCATAGGATGAGAGGAAATGGCCTCAAGTTGTGCCAGGGGAGGCTTAGATTGGATATTAGGAAAAATTTCTTCACAGAAAGGGGTATCAAGCATTGGAACAGACTGCCCAAGGAAGTGGTTGAGTTACCATCCCTGGACGTATTTAGTGGTGGTTTTCGCAGTGTTAGGTTAAGGGTTGGACTCAATGATCTTAAAGGTCCCTTCCAACCTAGACGATTCTATGATTCTCATCGCTAGTGTTATGAAATACAAGGGTTCTGAGTTAATTCCGGGTTGTGTACATAACTAACTACAACAGTATTGTTGAAATGTTAGTGACCATTTTTGTGATGGAGGGGAGACGGGATCCAAATCAACCAGAGTGCAAATGCAGTACATTTGAACAGGAGAAGAAGATAAATAAATCAGAAGTCTATTAGTCTGTTGTATGAGTTATAGATGTGATGCTTGAAGAAATAAAACCCAATGAAAGCAAATGTTTCAGCAATCAGTTGGTAATGTCAGGGTCCTGACCCCTCTCCCCCTAGGGTCTTCCCCCTACCTTGCCCAGGGCCCAGGACTCCACTTCAGCCTGGCCTAGGGCCACCAGCTCCACACAACCCTGCCTAGTCATGGCCCCCGCCGAGCCAGGCCTACCCATGTCCCCTGGCTGGGGTGGTAGGATGGACCCTGACTCCAGGCCTCTAGACCATGGGGAGCCTCGGCCATCACAGTGTGCCCCAACAAATAAGTGGCTGGAGATTAATTGAACAGTAAATCATAGACACTCTGGGTTTGTCAAGAACAAATAAAATCAGGGTTGTCTAATTTTCCTTCACTGAGAGGATGGCTGGCCTGGTGATGGGAAGGGAAGTATTTGGCTTTCTGCCATGTTTCTGCCTGTTCCACACACTGCTGTCACTGCTGAGGAAATGGCCTCCGACCAGCAGGTCGTGCGCTCATCTCGGCTCCTCTGAAAGCGAGAGTTACTTCACAAGCGCCACCTTACATACTTACTCAAAATAGATTAACGGAATTACTTGTGACTGGGCATAAAATGGCTTATAATACTATTCAGGATAGTGATCTGTAGTTTGAAGAGCAGTGTTATCAGCAAACTTGCTATGAAGCCAGTTAACAAATGGCTGTAAAGCACTTCAAAATAGTTATCAATAAAATTCATCAAAGGGGAGATCTTTTTATCCAATTTCCCAGAAGGGAATTAGTACGTTTCCTGGTCTATTCGTACTCCTCAGCATCTTAGGTAATGTAATTGGGATGAGGTAAACCCTGCAGGTGACACCAAGCTGGGGGAGGGGAACTGGCAGGGTGGAGAGCAGAGCTTGGTAAATGGTGAGACGGCCTCAGACCAACAAGGTGAAACTCAGGAAGACAACAGCAAAGTACCGCACTGAGATGCAAAGCCACAAATGCAAAAAAAAGGGAACTGGCTGGACAGCAATACAGCAGAAAAGAGTATGGAAGTTTATAGTGGACAACAAACTAAATGTGAGCCAACAGCGTGATGGTATGGGAAAATGGCAGCGCCTGTTCTGGGTGGAATTAGCAATGGCGGTGTGTGTAAACCACAGGAAGCAATCATCTCCCTCTAATCCCTGCCAGGGCATGCAGGTGGTGAGGCTGGCCACATTAGGGGCACTGCATGTAAGGGAAATGCAGAGCAAGAGGAAAGAGTCCAAGGAACTGCAAGAAAATGACAGCTTTAGAAAATGTGATTTGTGAGGAAGCATTTGAGGAACTGTTTGGCTGAGTTTAGAGACGAGCAGAGTTTTAAAAATATGAAAAATACTGTCATAAGGAGAGGAATATTCTCACCAAGGGCAGGACGAATGGTAAATTGCTTAATTGCACCAAAGGAGATTTAGGTAACAAATTAAGAATTCAAGTTTTGTAGATTAAGAAGTAAACTGTAGACCTGTCTCCTTAGAAGACTGCAAAATGGCTTTTCTTAGAAGTGTTTAAAAATGAATTAGACGCATATCTGCAAGGATACTAATTCAAAGCAGCAGTTAGCTTACATCATCTCTTCACCTTTCCCTTCCAGCTGTGCATTGTTACATTTCCATAATCTTTAGAAGAAACTCACTGTGTTACTTATTCTGATAGGAATGGTTCTCTTCCGTATGTCCAAATGAAGCTACCCAAGATAAAGCATTTAGTTTTATTGTTTGACAACTAAAGTATAGCAGAAAATCCATGGGAAATCAATCCTGTAAATGACTGTTACTTGCCAATGTTTTGTGACAGTGAATACTGGAGAACCTAAAAGTATTAGTCAAGATTAATTACTCCTCACATTTTGTACTGAACAAGTATTTACATCAGAAATGTATGCTGTAATGCCCAATAACACAAAATAAAGAAAGGATAATTTATTGGGTTTGGGAATGGCCAGTATTTGCCATAAAATGCTGTATATGAAGTTCTGATTTGAATGAAGATTCCTTTGTGTTTGGAGCACACCACAATATTCAAAATGCAGAAAAAGGATACAAGTAAATGATTTTAAGAATTGCTAACCATACAGTCACCTTCTCAAATTCTTACACTGAACATATACAAGATTTCTGGTCATGCTTGTGCCAGTTAGAGAAATTCACACTGTAAGTAATGTCTGAACATTCCTTGTTGTGTCCAACCTTTGAAATTGTTTAAATAGTGCAATTCACAACCAAAGGATTCTCATAGCATTTATATCTCAGCTCAATAATTTTGAAAACGAGCTGAAGTGACCAACATGAATTCAAATGGAGTGAGCTTTAGCTGTGTGACCTGTTCAGGCTGACTGGAGTGGTAGCTGGTATATAATTGGTCATTTCAAACCGCTAAGTTACTGACTATGGATTTTCAATTTATTTATTTTCTTAATGACACCAGTAGATTCAGAATATAGTTGGTGAATGTATGCAATTTTTTCTAGTGTGTTTTCACCTCAAGCACATAACCTTTGGGAAATGCTTTCTAAGTTGTTCAAATGCTGCCTTGGGGTCTACCCTCAGCTAATACTTCCGGAGTTTTAATAGTCTAGTCTGAATTGTTTAAAATTTATCAAAGGGTAGGAAAAAAATATTATTGCTTAAGATTTAACCCTTTGCAGCACGGTCATATTGCAGAGCAAGGGAGGGGGCTTTTACTTAAGTAGAAAAGTGATGCATATTTATGAAGGAAAATAAAAAAAGTTAATAATAACACTCATTATGTGAGAGAATGCATCAGGACCCCTTTCTTTTATCTATTGTATCAAATGTCAGAAAAAGCCTCAATTGTTAGCAGAAAAATCTCATCAGTGGCTGTTAATTTGGAACCTCATAAAATGTCCTGCTGGTTAGCTCATGTTGATGGCCGAAGGTAATGCAGCACTGATGCTGATTTAACAAACAATGGATGCATGACAGTCAAATGTTAAAGAAGGTGCATCGGTGGTGCCTCTAAAACTAAAATCAGCAGGGCTCTATCAGAAATTAGTTTAGATGTGTGTGATTCACAGGTGGTTGTAAAGGGTTATTTTAAGACCTGAAAGTAAAGCAATATTTTCTAGAATGGTAATGCAAATTAATATCCATTATTTTCTTTCAAGTTTACTAATAATGCATAAACTAAGCTAGGAGCTTAGATCTAGAAGTTTTTGCTGTGTTGCTGTGCTTGGGAAAGTTTTCAGTCTACCCTGCTGCACAGTGATTCAAGAAAACATCACATGTAATAGGTTAAAGATGGCTTTCCTATTATTTCCTTGTGCTACTACCTACCTTCTATCAAATTGGTTGTTTAGCATAATCAAGTAAAACTAAAAGTATAATTGATTGCAGCTGGTACTTAAAGTTACTGCTTCAGTTTCAGACTGAGGGAGATCTTGTGGAGATAAAACTTGTCTGTTCTTCCCAGCGGTATCGGTTGGTCTAATTTAAAATAAATAAATAAATTTTTGCACAAATTATATGGTGGCAAAAAATATATATTAAATAAGACAACCTTACATCAATATAGATTTTTCTTTATTGTACCTACCTGTCGTGGTTTGGGCTAATGCCTTCTAACACAGTAGCAGACTGTTTACTTCAGTCTCACTGAGATGAAGGAAATTCCCATTACAGACAGGTTTTTCAAATGCATAATCATTTCCTTTTGTGGATAACCACACTGAAATCCCTGATTCTCAGGGGTCAGAGGACTTGGCACATTTTCGTAGGAAAGCCTCTCTCTGAGCTGACATCTCAGGCTAGGCTTGGGAAAAGAAGACTGCATTTTCTATACTCTTTCTTCCCTAACTATGTCTCTAAGTTTTTTCCAAAAATTAATATTCACAGTACCCCAAGAGGAATACAAGACTCACCCAGTTTACAATATAATAAGCATTATGGTAGTGTTCTAGAGATCCCCAGCTTTAGATCATTCAATGAAGAGAATGCCTTTGTCACAAAGTGCTGTTGAAGCTTTCTTGCTGAAAACAAATGTACAGTCAGAAGTATGTAGGAGTTAGCCAAGTATTAGTTTTGTCACTTTTGCCCACAGATTTAATGACATAATTGTGAGACTGCTATTATCCTGATTAGGTTTCGATAATAATGAATGTTGCTTTTGTCTTTGGTCTTTAAACATGGCTCTGCCATTCATGGACTTGAAAAAAAAAAAAAAAAATCCTTGAGATACTACCACCTGAACTATGAGGTGCTACACTGTTGACATACCACTTGACTTGCATTAAAGTAGAAGGTGATCTTGTATGAATGCAATAGACAACCCTGCAAAAGTACTTCAATGACACTGGTAAAATTAGGAGTATGTTCTTCCCTCATGATGTTACAGTAACGCAAGTAAAAAAGCATAGCTTATTTCATTGATTGGGATTTGATGGTATAATACCATTTTGTTAAGCAAAACAGGGTTTGTGTCAGGGCTTTGAATAGTTTGTTGAGAAATTTTAGAGGCGGGAAAAATTGCAAAAAATGTTGAAATGTTACATAACAGTTGGCCAAAGGATTTGAAATTATTGTATGTGTTGAGAACATCAGCCTGGAGTGCCTGGTAGCCATTAGCTAAGACACTTTTGAGCATGCTTAGGAAGATGCTTCCATTGCAGCCTACTTCAGTTCACGAAGAACTCTGTAAGAGCAGTGGGCTGCAGTGGCATTTTCACCCATTTTTCTTTTGCGGGTGAAAGGTGTAGTCACATTTTTTTCTGAAGAACAAGGAGAAAGCATGAAGGATTTGTGCAATGAAACCATTGGAATGCTTCAATGAAACCAGGTGGAATACTGTGTCCAGCTCTGGAGCCCCCAGCATAAGAAGGGGACCTGTTGGAGCGAGTCCGGAGGAGGGCCACAAAGATGATCAGAGGGTTAGAGCACCTCTCCTACGAAGACAGGCTGAGAGAGTTGGGGTTGTTCAGCCTGGAGAAGAGAATGCTCCAGGGAGACCTTATAGCAGCCTTCCAGTATCTGAAAGGGGCCTACAAGAAAGCTGGAGAGTGACTTTTTACAAGGGCATGTAGTGATAGGACGAGGGATAATGGCTTCAAACTGGAAGAGGGCAGATTTAGATTAGATATAAGGAAGAAATTGTTTAGTGTGAGGGTAGTGAGGCACTGGCCCAGGTTGCCCAGGGAAGCTGTGAAAGTGCCATCCCTGGAAGCATTCAAGGCCAGGTTGGATGAAGCTTTGAGCAATCTAGTCTAGTGGGAGGTGTCTTTGCCCGTGGCAGGGGGGTTGGAACTAGATGATCTTTAAGGTTCCCTTCCAACCTAAACCATTCTATGATTGGGTTCAGTGCACCTGCACAATGCACAGAGACTGCATTTCTACAATTATTATTAATGTTCTTCATTTGTGCACACTGGTCATTTGAAGTGCTTGTCTAAATTCATTCTTTATTTGTAATTTGGTACTAATTATTTGACTAATTTCTTCTTTTTTTTCCCCGTCTACAAACTGTCAATGATGGATGACATTTTTCCCAAATGTATTTCACAGAGAATTTATCAAATAATTTCATCAGCTCATTAACAAGCAATTGTGTATATTGGTTATAGGAAAACTGGCTGAATGTTCTGTCCCAGCTGCATGGTCCTAGATCCTATGCTGACATAGGAGGTGTTTCATTAACTTCCATCACATTTTATTCCTTTGCATTTATTATTTTTGTTATTTCACTGGAAGAGCTCCTTGCAGAATCAGGTTTGGTGTGAATGCTTGCAAGAAGTGAATTCTGTTTATATGAATTGTGCTGCCAGTAACTTTATTCATTTGGAAATGCTGCCAGTAAATAGACTATTCAGAGAAAATAAACACAGATGCTCATACATACAATGGCAGATTAATTTAAAATTTCAACTAGTATTCATAGAAAATTGTTTTCAGTATTTTTGCAGACCTATTTGCAGCAGTAAAATAAAAATTATTTTCCTTGTTCATGATATTATGAGTGGGTGCAATGTATGTTGTGTGTATGCTCTTGGTCACTGTTAGCATGCAACTAAGAAACGTCAGGGATTTATTTTCGGTATAGCTTGCTAGTTTTTTGAGTAAAAGCTCTAATACCAACTATTTTAGAAGATAGTTTTAAAATGGTACGAAGAGTTTCAAACAGTTTGAGGCCCAAAAAGCACCAAAAAAAGGCATTTTTTGTATTCATTTTAAATTTTTCTGTGGCTGGGCAGTTATCTCAATCAGATATTTTCTTTGAACTTATAAAAAGTAAGTTTCCTCTTCATAAGTATTTGCATTTGGTAAAGTGATGATTATAAAATGGCTACTGTTATCTGATGTGAGCTTTGTGCTGTAACTAAACGAGAATAGGAAATATGGTAGAAAAGAAATTAGGTGAAAATCATTCCAACATTGCTCTCTGTCTTTTGTACTGTGCTACATAAATCTTTTCCATATCTAAAGTAACCTTAGTCATCTACATTTAAGACAAAGGAATAGTGCCTAAAACTGCAGATCACTTGAGGCTTCTTTAGTGCTAATTAACTTACTTAGCTCAGTTGGTTGGCAGTTTTTAATCATTATAAAAGCTCCTGTGGATATTTTAATTTGTTTTCATTTTAAAAGCAGAAACATATGGTTCTTTAAAAGATGTGTGGCTTTTTCTTTACTCATTTGAGAAATCATAATTAATGTTTTCATGTGCAGACATACATTTAGTTTCATAATCACTCATTTTCAAACTTAACCCCTTGGAAACATTGACAGGATTACTGTGCTGAGAACAGTCAGCCTATGACTTCATTTCCTGAAGACCGTGCCTTTTTAATCTTAATCAGAAAAAAAAAAAAGTGTTTGCAAGTATTTCTACCAAAATGATGCAGATAATAGTACAATCTCTTAAGCTTTCAAAATGTATTGACAAATTGTTTAAAGTATAGGGCCTATGTCATTTAGAATTTCTATGTTTGTCTTTAATAATTAGAATAACAAAAGCTAGAGGGTAGTTGGTCTGCCTTTAGACATGCTGCTTCAGGTCTTGGCCGGCCTCTCTATGCTATTCTTCACATTTTGGCCCATCATCTCTATTAGAAATTGCTACCCAATCCAACTCTAAACAACTCCTCTAAAACGGTCATAATTTTTTAGCTGAAATAGTTGATGTAGACCAACCTCAGCTTTACGAGATTGCAAGCCTAGGTATCATATATTCTCTTGTGAGTAGGTGAAAAAAAAAGGCCACTATGAGGCAAGTAAGTGAAATCATCCTAGGCATAATTTGGCTGTCCATTAGTCAAACTGTTAATGAAGCGTTAACGAGTAATTTAAAAAGCAATCTTAATATACCTGCTTTCATGAAACAGACATATGTAGAAGTCTTTGACCCGCATGCAGAATATGCAATATAAAGACTTAACAAACTGGAATGCTTATTTCCCAGTTATTTCACTGCTTCTCTGATTTCATTTCTAGCTTTGTCCTACAAAGCAAGAGTGGGAGTATTTCTCCCTAGGAATTCTATGCAATCAGGTTAATGATAAATGATCAATCATCACTGATGATTCCGGAGTCACATCTTAGAGTTTACTAGTGCTGACAGATAAATAAGATTCAAAATATGGTGTCCACGTCTCATTTACCAAGTGGTATTCATTTATCCAGTGATAGTTCCAAGGGCAAAAGCCAGATTTAACAATATTTTAATACACTTGGGCTAGATTTTGAAATGTTATGATAAGAGCATGTAAGGTGCGGTTTTATCATTTTGAGTGTGTTGTTTTGATTCACTTGAGTCTCACTATTACTATTCACTATCACTGTTACCATTCAGTGTAGTTTTAATTTGGTGTAAATTGTTGAATGAAAGAAAATTTGTGTGTGGAGTGTGCTTAATCTCATTTCACGTGTTGCTTGAAAATCAGAGTGTTTGACGAAATACTTTATATTAATTAAAAGACATCCCCCCCGTCCCAAACCCCAAAACAATGCTGTAAGATAATGTGCAATGTTCTCCTCCAAAATAATTCCTTCATATGGTAGAAACAGTAGGAGGGGAACCTAGAAAAAAGCACATCCATACTAGCTTTCCTCTGAATCCATGTTTTTTGCTGTAAAATATGTAAAGAAGCATCCAGAGAATCCTTTTTCTCAGAGCCCCTGTGATAGCACTCGAGCATACCAAGAAGAGCTCTCTTGAAGTTTGGCTGCAGCTGGGCTGAGGCTGTTCACTGCAGCAGCAGTACAGTACCAGATTGTGATATATTTTCCACTTCTGCTAGAGGGATTGAGTTTTCTGCATGCTCTGCCAATATAACCTGGCTTGCTGATAATGCTCGTCATTGTCACTGGGAGGAAGGAACATGTGGGGAGGAAATGGTGCCTTGGTTGTGGTTGCTCTCTGGAGCAACCACATCTGTGCCCACATACTGGGGAGAAAGGGAAGCGAGGATTTCCACCCATTGTGTTTAGGAAATGTCTTCAGTGATTATGAAGGCTCTTAAGTAGAAGTCCTTTCCTGCACTTTCAGGTAAAATCTAGTTTTATTGCATTTCTATTGGGGAATCACCTCAGTTAAGTCAGAATCAGCCCAGTATACATTTCTTTTATGCTGAAAAGAGCAGAACTCTGCTCTCTACAAGCATTGCATCAGGAAATACAGTTACAGCTATGGCCAGATGAGAATGTTGTGCCACTTTCTGTGACAAAATGAGTTTGAATGTGACTGAAGAGAGTGAATATATGTGAATGTACTCTTCATTTGTTTGCATTTTACAAAATTGTCTCTTTTTGTATTAGTGGTGTGCATAACACTGTCAACTTACTAGCTGCATTTCCACTGGATTTCCTTTTTGTAGCAGCCATGAAAAATGTTTCTGATTAATGTTCACATTTAATCAGTATTACACACCTGGGAATGACTACTAATACAGTAGGATTTAAAATGACCTTTCTGGCTGATAATTAAAATATGAGAACTTCACACATCAGTAGAAATCCATATTGCCTGGGAAGTTCGGGAGTGAATATATGTAAAAGAAAAAAGGGTAAATGTAGCATACAGGGTATGTTTGTGCATTATTGTCATATGAGGATGGCAGAGGACAAAGAAAGGTTGTCATGCAGAGAATGACATTAAGCAGCCTTCTGCAGAGCCTAATAAACTCTTAATTTCATCTTGGAGTGCCTCACTGCTGACGCGTTGGTGCTTCAGAAAACCCAGGTCGAATACCTCTAGGAACACGCTATAGTGAGTACCAACTGGACATCCCCATTTCTTGCCTGCCCACCTCCACTTTTCCGGGCTGTACCGCAGGCTGCAGCGGCCTCTGTTGGAAAATCACCATCTCTTCTGACTGCCTTAAACTCGAGCTGTCCAAATCCTCACAGCACCTCCCAAGTGCATCACCTTCCCCTCTTCTTGGGGCTTGCAAGGGGAGATTGTTCTTGTCCTTCAAGGGCTTCCAGGCCGGAGCAATTCCCCTGGCTGGCTGGGGGCTTTCACTGCTTCACGGATTAACTATGCAGTGGTTCTTCAGGAGTGAGGAAGCCTTTCCCTGTTTTTGATGCTGCAGTAGTGCTGACAACAGTAATGCCATGTGGGAAACCAAGTATTAAAGGCAGTGCAATTTTGCTTTTTGGATGTAAATTGATGCTCTCTGCAAAGATATTTCAAATGTATGGCACAGCTGGGGAAGCTCGGTATTCACCATTATCTCCCTGAAGCAATAACAGTAAGGGCAGATTCTGGACTTGGTTCAGGTTAGGATATCTTGGCTTACCCTACTTTTTATGACATTCAAGTGATGTAATTGATATGGCAGCAATAGTATACAAAATGAATGCTCTATTAATAACTTGCCTTTAACAGCCACTTAACCCAGAACCTTAGCTTGGCATTGAAACTTTCACTGATAGTGCTTTGCAGCAATTGTACTGACAGCATGTCTTGAAAGTTAATGGGATGCCTAGGAACAAACATTTGGCAAGATTGTCAGCTTTTCGAGGTTTATTTCAGGTACAGTTTGTCTTCGTGTAAGAGACTTGAAAAGTCTGTCTCCAGTGTATTCTGGTTCTTTCGCAGCCTTTCTCTCAGTTCTGTGCATGCAGTGATTTCCCTACCAAATTTGCAAAGGTATTTTTTTGTTCCTTATTCTGTATCTCCTGTAACAACTCTATTCAGTTGTAACACTAGTAGAAAGCCAGTAAATTTTATATGCCTATATTATATATACACAAATACGATACATTTACATTATATAAGTTTATATTAGCTTTTTATGGAAAAAAATGCATATTGTCCTCTGTAATTTCCATTTTCCAGTCTATAATTTGCTTTATTTCTCTGTATTGAATAGCAGTGTGTTATATTATCTGTGCTACAGATGCAGTCTGTACCAAGGTGTTCTAAAAAGTGGTAATATGGATATAAAAATGTTAAAAAACAACAATACTTTTTGCCAATCCCAAAATAAAATGAGGGCAAAATTAACTTTTTTGACCTTTGGGAATTTTAGTAATTTGTATCTTGTTTAGTATAAAGTCTTCATTACTTATGTTTCTTAATCATTGGGTCAAGCCTTAACTATATTGGACATACGTCTTCCGGCATTTATGCAACTGAGGGATGACAGAAGAATGCATGAGACCAAATATTTAATTACCAAAAAGTATTCAGAGAGTTATACATAAAGCATCCTGAACAATGAAAAGCTGCTTTAGGCTTTAAATTAATTTACTGGGATTCATACTTGCCCCTGTACTCAGCACTGGTGAGGCCGCAGCTTGAGTACTGTGTTCAGTTTTGGGCGCCACAGTCTAGGAGGGACATTGAGGTGCTGGAGCGTGTCCAGAGAAGGGCAACAAAGCTGGTGAGGGGTCTGGAGAACATGTCTTATGAGGAGCGGCCGAAGGAATGAGGATTGTTTAGTCTGGAGAAGAGAAGGTTGAGGGGAGACCTTATCACTCTCTACAACTACCTGAAAGGAGGTTGTAGTGAGATGGGAGCTGATCTCCTCTCTCAAGTAACTAGCGATAGGACAAGAGGGAACGGGTTCAAGTTGCGCCAGGGGAGGTTTAGGCTGGACATTAGGAAAAAATTTTTCACTGAAAGAGTTATCAAACATTGGACCAGGCTGCCCAGGGAGGTGGTTGAGTCACCATCCCTAGAGGTGTTTAAAAGTCGTGTAAATGTGGTGCTTGGAGACATGGTTTCGTGGCAGACCTGGTAGTGTAGGGCCAATGATTGGCCTAGATGATCTTAAAGGTCTTTTCCAACATAAACAATTCTATGATTCTATAGCTGAACCAGGAAAATAGCAAATAACACTTTAACTGTGTGTGATGGAATGTATATTCTGGAAAAGAATGATACCAGTCTAAACTGGGTGTACTTAACACGTACGAGACAAAGGCAAATGCCTGTTTATGTCTAGTTTGGAAGGGATTCTAATGTAGGGGGATTCGGGATTTTCCTGCTATTCAGGACATCTCTGCTACACTACCTGTGTTGCAGTATGACCTTGGAAAGGTTGCACAGTTGCTATGTTTTTCTTTCTCTAGAATGGGAAAAATAAATCACCTTTCCTGTAAATGCTCCTAGATCCTTTCATGGTATGCCACATAATTTTAGAATGATGTGACTGAAGATTTTCAACATTTTTTAGTCAAAAAGGGTATATTTTTGGCAAAATCTTTCATGCCACTTTTTTATTAACTGTTGCATTATTTTTTTAAGATAATATTACAGTAAGAAGGATTGAATCAGCCATGTGTACATGGTTAGTATTTGCACGTGTCTTGTTCTTGCTCTGCATCCCTCAGGAGGAAAGAGAAATTAAATATGCTGACCACTGACCATCCCTAACTGATCAGCTGAGACCAGTAGCAAGTGCTGTATACTGGTGTTTAAAGGTGCACACAGTACTTTGTGTATAATATAAATCAGGAAAAAAGTGCTACTACAATGATACAATTTCAAGTTACTTTGCTGCAGACGACCTTGAACTCTCTCTCTGGGCTTTCTCATACTGCATGCAAAATCACATTCTTTGATTTTTCTTTTTAAGGATCTGGGTTCCCTTTGGTGCAGGAAAAGGTTGATAGAAGCTTCCCTTGATGCAGTGGACCAAAACTGAATCGTTAAATGCAGATCTTCATCTGAAGTATGTAGTATCTCACTTGAAACAGTGCAGGCAGCTGATGGTCTGGCTCTGATGCCTCCAATTCTGCAAGTACTTATGTGTGTCTAAACTGCTTTAAAATCAGTGCGATTTAAGCATACACTTAACGTTAATTACATGCTTAAGTGCTTTGCAGAACTGACGCTTTAAGTAATTCAGCAGATCATATGTATTGGAAGCAGCTCTTACCAATATATTGTATTGCAATAGCAATATTGCAAATATTGTACTACAGTTTTATAGTCCTCAGGTCTTTGCAATGCTGTTGTGGAACTGAATTATAACCTAGGTCACAGGCTGCAGATTTATTCTTATCTTGGGATTTTTCCACCTTTTGTTTGCATTTTCTGTTACATAACTAGTATTTTAGTTCTTAAGTTTCCCAGGCTTTTTTCTCACCCCTTTACAGTTACACTTAGAAATAAAGCAGATGCCTGTGGGGAGAGGAAAAAGGAAAGGGGAGTGCAAGAAGTAAAAAGAATCATGCCTGTGCATGAACAGGGATGTGGTGACTATTTATACCATAAATACCAGATTAGCAGGATTTAAAATGTTATTGCTCTGTGGGTCTTAAAAGGCATTATAAACTCTTAGGTTAGTTCTGCTTCACTACTTTCAAGGTAGACTTATTTAAAAAGACAGATATTTGCTTTCATTTTTAAGAGGATTTATAGCACATAGTGGTTTTCCTGGACTCATAAACTGTTTCCCCACCCGCTGCTTGCTGTTTGAAAGAGGGGCTGTTTTGCGCTTGCTAAGGAGAACTGCCCACTGATAACCTGGCTCCTAATCTCACTAGCTCTCCAGTGATTCATTGCAGATTGGTGGAATCTGCTCTTGCAAATCCCCAAACACATTTGGCAACCTGTCCGCATTATGCAGTCAGTACTGGGTATGGATTTGCCAGTCCTCAAGGAGGAGGGTACTCTGCTTGTCCTATTACCCCCAAACCGCTTGTATTCTGTGGGGGAATAGTTTGTTATTTCTTGGTAAGTAAAAGAATAACTTTTAAATTACAAATTTGGCAACAAATTCCTGGAAGAACAGAAATAAAAGGTGTTGTCAAGGTGTATTGAAACATCCCTCTCTATTTCTGAGTCTTTTCTGTCAGAGCAAACAACACAATCTGGAAATGTACAATGCCATTCTGAAAGTTATTTCTTATACTTAATCTCTTTCCTTGATCAATGTTACCAAGTGGCACACCTCATTTATTAGGTAACTACTAAGTGCAAATTAATCTACAAAGCAGTCTCTGGAGCAGAGCTGTCTTTTCTGATTATTCCTTTCAGATTTCTAGCCCCGTGTGGCAGTAAAAAATGCAAACAAAGCTTTTTCTAGGCTTGTTTAGGACACAGCCAGTTCTAGTATATTGAGGGCACTATGCTATATATATGTTTATTTCCATATTATATCCTAGTCTAGAAAGTTTATAATTCAGTTGATACTAGGTTTCTCTTGCCAGTGTCTCAGGAAGAAAAAACATCTCTCTCTCTCTCTCAACATTTTGGCATACAATTCATCCTTCACTTGATACGCTTTATGCTTCAGACACGTTTTTTTGCCTTGATGATTTTCTTTCCTTGTGAGGCGAGAGCTAAATGTCAGTCAGTGTGCATGACAAATTACTTTTTTCTTGTGTAGATTACCTTGAAAACACTAAAGGTGGTGTTGGCAGTAGCTTAGACTGGTAACAGGGTTGAGGAGGGGATTCTTGTTTCAGCAGTAGCCGAGGAGGGTGAGAACTGACTGCAGGCTTGCCCCAGAGGGAATGCTCAAAAACCAGTCTAGGCTGTTTGTGGTGCATGTTAAAATTGTGGGAGGAAGCGTTTCTTGGTGAAAAATTATTTAGGAAATGAGTAGGAAAGGAACAAGCATTCTTTACAACTCATGTATGCACAACACTCTCAGGCCCTCTTATTTCAGTGATTTTTTTACGGTCTGGAACCAGAAGCTGCTGCCTGTGTTGGAAGCTGGCTAGACAGAAGGCTGGTGTGGGCTTGAGGTAGCAATATCCTCAGATTCGTGGTGTTGGTGGCGTTGAGCCATTGTTAAACCATCCCCTTGAAATGGATTTGGGGGTGGTGGTAATGCCAAGCGTTTTTAATAGTCCTAATGGAAAGTCTATGAAAACAGAGGAATCGACAAGTAATGCTGTTAGGAAACCTATTGTCTCTTGGGAAAAGGACATCTTCCGTGTAGTTGCTGTAGGTGCCAGGTAAACACATTAAGATGTAAAGCGTATGTTGGATCTGAGCTTCTGGTACGATAAATCACTGGAATATAGAGTAGCAAGGCTAGGGGCAACTGAGTCTTTTGTCAGGTTAATTAGTGGTTAAACAAAACAATTGGGTAGGGATTAGCTTTCTGGTAGAACTGATGTGCCTCTAATAGCTGTTAAGTGCTTGCCACACAATGTTTTAAAGAATTCATGCAAGTGTTTTTGTCTGTGGGAACTAATTATCTTTGCACATAATCTTCTGTAGTCATGGTATGATTCTAGCCACCTGAGAAAAGCTGCAATTTATTTTGCTATAGTGCCATGGCTTCTTTTAGGGGAAAAACAAAACCCAAAACCCACTGCAGATAGGCTGGGATCCATATGTATTTAATACGTAGGAGGCCTAAGTACTATCATTACTAAAAAAATAGCAATAGCTTTTTTCTTTTTTAGAGAGGATGAGAGTAGAATATGGATGATTGGTCAGATCTTTGTAGAGTTCAGTTTTGATTGGAGGCACCTGTAGAGGTCTGCTAGTCTAGGGTTTGAAGGATAGGAATGTAATTCCTCACAGATTGTGTGAGCTCCCTGTGCTGTTTACGGATGATTTAGAATGGGACTGTAATATTTCTGTGGTTCTCAGGGAATGCATACATGAAAATGGTGTGCTGATACTCCGCTGAATGGAGTCACACGCAGACAAAAGGAATGCGAGTGAAGATCAATGCAGAGAATTCCATATAGTACTTTATTTCTTTATTCTGCTTCTGTCTTGTTCAGGAGTCAAAAAAGTGCTCTCCTTGAAGCACTGTGCATGGAGTGGGAAGTATATCATTCCTCTCCCTTTTTCAGCTAAGTGTTAAGAACAGTGGATGAATGTGTTCAAATCAAAATTGCTGCTCTGCAGAGTTATTTTACTATGTGAGGCGCGTGTTCAAGTGTGCATAATTTCACAGATTAAAGCCACAGGCTTTTGCTTTCCTGTGCCTAAAAAACATGATTTATGAAGAACTGATTTTGCTTGGCCTGTTTCAAGATGCAAATCCATTTTCACCTTACTTACTAAGATGTATATTTGAGATCTGTATCATCAAAATTCATCTTCATACTCAGTGTATTTGTAGGGAAAGGTGAAGAAGAGATGAAAATCAATCAAACTGTATTCAGTCCAACTGGAAGTTAAGCCAGTTTCAGTGATATTAATAGCTCAATCATAACAAATAGTGTCAGAAGTATTGCCATAGTCAAGTGAGAGAATTTTTTAGCCAGCCTAATTCACGGGCTGTAAATGATTATGTAATAACAGCATTATATCAAATTAATGAACATCAGTGTCTAGGGAGACAAGGAATAGGATACCAAGGCTTTCGTCTTTAAACCTCTGGTTAAACTCTAGCATGGGGCCATGCTGCCCCCTTCCTGGAAGGCTCTAACAGAGAGATGCGTTTCCTCCCTGGATGGATGATTCAGCACTGGAAAAGGCTGCTTGCCTAATTTAGCTACTTCTAAAACATCTGCTGAAGAACTTATTGGGAATTCACGTGTGTGGGCGGCTGCACACCAGTACCCGGCGCCTGCCCCAGGACCACCTGGCAGCAAGCTTAGCTCAGGGCATGCAAGGCCTAGGAACTATTTGGGAGAGGGCAGTTTACCATATTTGCAAACATTTCTTTGGTGTTTTTGTGTTTTCTTTACCCACTCCTAATTTACATGCACAATGATATTTTTTTGGTTGCCTGGCAACCAGCTGGGGGCATATGGGATGGAAAGTAGGACTTAAGTATATCTATTTGGTTTTCTTTTCAGGCAGTGTCAGAATAGGTGATACTATGTTCAGATTGAATAATATTTAGTTTGCATGTATTATTGCACCACTGTTTTTGTTATTGATAAGGAAGGATATTAACTGCCTTGGTTGCTTGGACAGGAAAGCAGCACACTTGCTAGAGCCGTGCTAGGCAGTCTCTGTGAAAGCTGCCCCCCAAGCAGCTCTGCCACTCCAGCTTTGTCTTGTCCTGAGCACTCGTCTCCTGCCCCTCAGCACACACTAGTGGTAACCCAAAGCTGAGTTGTCTCTGGGGTGGGAATAAAAACACCACATCCATTGAAAATGAACAGACAAAGGAGAACGTTTCCAAAATGCTGGGTTTCTCTTAAGGATGGGGTTTTGGTTTTTTTCCTGCCCGTGAAAATGAAATAGTAATAGCACTAGCTTTCTAACCAGGGGCTAGCCAATATTTTTGTTGGTATAGGTTTCAGTTTTTCAGTGTCGAATTCTTTCATTCAGGTACAAAATAAAACACTTGAATCATTAAAATATAATCGATACATAGACATTGTCATTAATATTAATAGAAAAGTAAAAAAAGATGAAATATGTCCAGTGTCATACCATGGTAACCAGTGTCCTTTCTGACATGTCATATGATGCACTGCTACTGTGCAATGTAGTAAAGTTGATATAACGTTTGAAACTTCTTTTTTTTTTTTTTGAAACAAAGCAGAGAGGAAATGGATTTTAACTGTGTGATAAGGAAAGGTGTCCGAGAATCCTGATGTGCTTCCATTTGACCTAAAAAGCAGTTCTGAATTGCCAGAATTTCCATAGAAAAAAAGAAATTCAGAGTTCTTATTGGCTCCAAATCTTAATTGTTTTGATTTTTTCAAATGCCTTGAGCAATCAGTGGGATACCAACTGCCACCAAGGTCAGTGAGGTTGCTTATGGTGTTATGTATTGCCCAAGGGCAGATAGACTGCTAACCTTGCAGTTGCGCACTGTGAATGTGATTTGATTTTCTGGAGTAGAGGCCAGCTGTCAAAATGAATGCTTTTGTTACATGCACAAATAGGTATCTGAATAAGATTATTAAGGGATTTTGCTATTGAATTTTTTTTCTTTTTCTGGAGAAATAAGCCAGTATTAGATGCAGGCAAAGGCATCTTTCTTGCCATTTTCCTTCTCTTTCAAAATGTTCTTTTGCAATTCTAATTTGTGAAAACACTTTTGGGCTCTGAGA
Source organism: Burhinus bistriatus (assembly GCA_013397275.1). Taxonomy (NCBI): domain Eukaryota; kingdom Metazoa; phylum Chordata; class Aves; order Charadriiformes; family Burhinidae; genus Burhinus; species Burhinus bistriatus. The sequence goes on along the minus strand of VYXH01009652.1, from coordinate 347,901 downwards.
AGTATAAAAATATGTCCACATAAATATGAGAAATAGAATGGTAGTCAGTAAAAGACCCAGGGGTATGAAGCAGTGATTAGGATAGCGCGGCAAGATGTGTCAGAATAGTTCACTACTTTCTAAATTCAATGTGATAATTACAGAGATGGATCTACAAGGATCCTCTGGGCTAGTACTGAAAGAGATAGGAAGATTAAATGGCTATCTGTGAGATCGAATATAAAGTCCAGGCCTTTTATACTGCTGGCCTTTAATCCAGTGGATACCGACCTACTGCATTTGCTGTCAATCGACACTATAACATAGATGGGACAGCGTACGTGCTGCCTGACCAACAGCCAGCTCTTTGCAGCAGTGTCACTGATTGTGGATTATTGCCAGTTGCATGTCGACACTTCAGCGACTCTTTGACATGCAGAGATTCTGCCACTAGTTATGCTGCCAAACTTACTGATGCAACTCAAGCTCACTGAGGTCATCGAATAAAGCCCTAACCCGGGCAGGTGTTTTTGCTCCACACACATTCCACAGCGCTGGTAGGGCAATGAAACGTGACAGTGGAGATTGCAGTGTGCAAGCCAGCTTTGCTCAAACTCTTTTGCAGGGAGTACTTGCCTACCTACACCACAGCAGTCATTCTCCAACTTGAGTTTCTAGTTTTAGGGGTTCATAGCAACGGTAACAGTGAATTATACAACAGTGAGTTAACATGTATTTAAGCTATATCCTACCTTTATAACTCTCTGCCCCCTCCCTGTTTTTTTTATTTGGGGCATGCGTTTGGTTCTTGCATGTCCACATTTTAATAATAAGTGAAAATTTTAATTTGAAAACATAAGGGGATAATTTTTAATTGATTTCTGTTCTTCTGGTTGCTGTTGGTTATTTCCATGCTGGTAAATAGGAAGTATGTAGACTGCTACATGTCTTACAAAGTAATTTTATAGCATATGCTCTGTGCTTGCAGATAAAGTTGCTGTAATCAGCGATAGCAAGTGTATTACTTTGTGTAACATCAATGTGAGTTATAATTGATGTCTGGCAGTTTGGAAACAGCTCTTATCAAGAATGTGCAAAGATTATAGCACAATCATTGGTGGTTTAAATAGCGCTCATAGAGATTGTCTGGTGCTTCCTATTGGGTATCTTTCTTTGACAGCTCTTAACATATGTAGGTTGGCATTTTTGCTACAAAGCAGTCTTCGGTTACTCATTTTTTTAAAATGTGTTCAAAACCATTAAGTGTTTGCCTTCAGCACAATCAGGACCATGTCATTCATTCAGGGGTTTGTTAAAGGAATGTGAGCATTCAAAATAGATAATTCATTCCTAAGGCTTCTGCAGTTGTATATGCTACTCCATCCCTTGCACACTTGGTAGAAAAGGAATTTTATATCGTTATTTTATGTGTATGTTCCTTTTACCATATCTTCCCTTTTTGCCGCTTGTGGCTGCTCATATCTGTATTTATTTAGTGCTTTATCAAAATCACGTAGTGCATAAGCTCTTTGGTGTTTGCCTCTACTCCTGCCTGTTTTCTTTGTGTCTGGGATGTTGGGGTTGAACCTCATACTGACTCCTAAGAAACTTGTCCTGGAAACCCTAACCACATTCTAGGTCAGTGGGCTTGGCCAAATGTTGGTATACGCATGTATTACATGGATGAATGGAATGGGATAAGAAAAATGAAAAGATAGGAACGGAGGTAGTGTTATGTGTATTATTTGCAGAGGGGAAACCGAGACCCATCTCGGAGCGTATTTGACAGAAGTAGGAATTACACCTGTGTACCAAAGTTAGTAGTCTGGTGCCCACAGTTCTATCATCTATTTTAATGATAATAACGGATCATTAACCAAACCTGGATGTGTTCAATGCCCTAATTTGGGAAGGACCTGTGGCTTATGAGCCGTGACTTTGAGTGTGGCTCTTGTGCTTGTCAAATGCTATGTAAGGACATGTGATAATGTCAGGGATTAGGCAGTGGCTGCTAAAGGTGCCAACGGTAATCCTGCTTTAGGAACAAGGCACATGCCCTTAATGTTTCCACTCTGCACTGGAATGAAGGAGCCCCAGCAGTTGTCTCCTCCTGCATTGGTGACACCTGCCACCTGAAGTAGTGAAGGGCTAGCCAAGCTAGAAATCAAAGCCTCCCAAGACAACAATTCTGTTCTACTTTAAGCTCTTTTCTCTTTCCTTTCCTCTTAGAATCCCTTCCTTTCTTTGTTTTATGTTTCCTTGTTTGCACTTCTCATTTATTTCAACTTTCTATGTATTTGCCTCTTTTGGTGGCTCAATTTATATTTATGATTGGTCATATAAGATCATGTATTTTCTTTTTTCTGATTACTTATGGAATATTTTCAGACTTCAGCTACAAAAACTTTTTTTAACTGAAATGTTATTCCAAATTCTAATTGATTAATTTAATAAAAAGCTGACCATTCCTGGATATTTTAGTAAATAGCTAGTGTTTACTATGATAATTGTGTATAACAGCAAATAATGTAATTCCACAGAAAAAAGTGTCATTTTGTAGCAATACTATTATTTTCTGTGATTAACTTTTGGAACTAGAATAACTAATTGTTAACTGAATGTAACATGACCTCTTTTTCCTTCATTAATAAGAAGTACTTTTAGAACATGTATTTCTGTCACTTATGTTATAAAGGACATAAAGCTGTTAATAATTTTTTTTTCCAGTAGAGTATAGCTATTCAGCAATATGTTAAGGCCAAATGCTTGTTCAATTTTTATTCAGACTTTTGTGAGGCAGAATTGTCATTTATATCGGTCTAAGTTTTGAGTTTTTTCTGTTAAGCAATTTAGCTGAAGACTTGGTCTAAATTACAGATATTTGCCACTAGTTACCAAGTTTTGGCTCTATCTTCTTGCTAAAGAGTTTATCATAGTTTGTTGACTGTTCAGAGACGATTCAGCACCATATAGTGCTGCTTCTCTACAGTACTTCTGGATGCGAAGTGAAAGAACATTTAATTTCCCTGACGTGCACCTCTGCCATTCAAGACAGACTCAATCAGCTGAGCAGCTGACGTGCTGCAGTCCTACATTTGTACTTTTAATTGTTTTATCTAGAGAGTCTAGGCTTCGAAAAAGTGACTTGGTTCCCTTTAAAACCTACTGGCTAATTAATCATGGTTGCAGAGTGCTGTTGCAGGCAGCTTCTTATAACATTTGATTCATAATAAGTGCTGATATGGGGAATGTGTTACAGTGAGCAGGATCACATCTGGCACGTCATCGTGGCTACTCACTGCCCTGCACTGTAAGCAATTTCTCCCCCAAAATGTGTTGACCTGATTCTACACTGTTAAATTCTCAAGTTACAGTTACTACCTTGTAGTGTACATCATATGTCCAATTCACAGTTTGAGACTGTGGGAAGCAGACCTAAGCAGAGACTGCTGTGCAAACATTTAGATCTCTCTGCTCACCAACTTTTTTTTTTTTTTAAGCAAAAATGTCGTAAGTATCAGATGAGCAAATTTGTCAGTGACTGCAAATTTTGCCCACATCTCATCAGCAGTGTGATTATATTTAAACAAATGCTTCTGAATTTAAAAGAAGATTCTGAATTTTATGTGATTAAATTTTTATGGAAAAAGTTAAGCTAAAATAGTTCAATGAGCTAGAGTGCCAGAACATTGCTCTCAGGGAAAATACAGTCCCATTTTTTTTTTCTTAGCTGGGAGAGGCTAGGTACTTTCACAAGTATCTTTTGTGCATTCATCTTCTTTTTATTTCACTGGACTTTCAATCAAGCTCTTCTTGTGTGGATCTCCCACGCTTTTAATGTGTGAACCATTTCTCTCTGTATATCACATAGCAAAACAAATTCTTGCAGAACATACATATTCCTTAAAAAAACCCCAAACACCACACCAGAACAAAAAAAAAAAAAAAAAAAAGAAAATCCACTTTTTTTTTTTTGCGTGAGTCCTTTCTACATCCACACTAAGGTAAAACTAGGAATGGCAAGTGATTAGCATTAAAGAAAAATATTTTAATTAATACCTGAAAGGCAGTTGTGTAACACTTATTTTTGTATTATAATTTTCTATGATATAACTAAGTAAAGAATCTGTTGAAACCTCTAAGCAAGGACTAAATACATAATTTCAAACAGAAACTCCATGAGACTATCTTTGAGACGTTTAAAGATAGAAACTAGGCCACAAGTCTTTTAGATTGCTTGATGGACGTCCCTTTTAAACATTAAAGGTTTTAATTCTTATTATGGGTTGAAATGCTTGCAAAGTACAATTGAATATATTACAGATTATTAAGGGGATTTTGAGGGAGAAGACTGTACTTGATACCCCTTTAAGTTAGGGCTGAGACTTCGCCTGCCAGACTATGTTAGTTCATTTTCAGTAGCTAAGTTTTAGCTTAATGAAAACTGGAATGAAGGGGTCTTGGGTACCACAACAGCAGAATATCTGTTTGCATAATGTGCTGTGATAAGCTTTGAAATCTGTCACTATTTATATATGTGCATACTAATTGTTAACTATATCAACATTCATGATGGTAAACTTGTTACCCATTTTACCATCTGCGCTTCTTGTTTTCTTCTATTTTTTTCCCCCTCACATTGCTGCAATAAAGAAAACTTAACTTGGAAATTAACAGAAAAGAATTTGTGCCACCTTTCTCTCTGAGCCATGGAGGGAAGGATTGGCATGATGTCAGTATGAGTGCTAGTAATCAATTGTGAGTCTTCTCATGGTATGGAAAAAGAGTTTTCCTTGTCTTCAATTCAGAGCCATTTTCAATACAGACTCAGAATGGGCTGACACTGAGATTTATAATCAGCTTGCATCCTTTCTCATTGTTTCCATTGGGGTATATTCTCTTAACCATAAAAGCAATAAAATAGTCATTTGTAAAAGCAAAGCTATCCTGGTAATCATGCTGAATTGTTCCATAATCCATGTCAATGGAAGGAAAACACATGACTGAATAGTACTGCGGCATTGTAAAAATTAGGTCTCCAGCAAGATTAATAGGATGCTTATAGCAAAGTGGTGCCTTCCAGATGGGCCAGACCAAAGAGCATTAAGGTGTTTTATACCTGTTCTGTGTTGACAACACAAAATCCTGATAGCACTGAGGTTTTAAAATTTAATGAACATGAATGTTACTATCTGTTCAAATATATAGTCTAAAATAGTGAAGATTTTCTTACCACCCTACACTCCATGAACCAATACTTTTATGACTCAGGTAGATAAGTCTGTTTATATGACATAACAGGACTCAGACTGTATTTTGATACGATAAAAGATAAGTCATCTTAGGTGCAGACAGTATAAAGTCTAAATATGCAAGATGGGGACTGAAGTATAGGAAGAAGGGGTAAATTGTTCTTTATCACAATAGAAGAGCATTGGAAAAGATACTGTAGCCTTTGTCTCTGGAGTGCCCCATCTGTTCTTCGTGAAATATAGCCCACCAAAGGTAGCTTTTATTTTCCTGAATTAGGCTAATAAGAACACAGGAGTAATATAAAAGTACTATATTATAATAGCAGAACTCACAAAATTAGTACAATAAGCATACGTGCAAGCTATATACATCTCTGCTACCTTATTCAGTATCTACTTGTATCTGCAAATATTTCGAAGCTAAGATGCTCACAGGCAGAAACTGCTGGCCCTTAAAGGTGCAGGATGTAAAATCCCTGTTAGGGCTTGAAAGCATCCCTGGGATCAGGAACTGTAATCCGATCATGTAATAGGATTGATATAAATATAATCCTATTACTAAACCATGTGCTTGCATGTCCGAATGAGCAGTGAATAAAGGCTAGAAGATGTTTGAGTCACGTTGCTCTTTCGAAACAGTTAGTCAATGTGCATCATTGTGACATACACTGATTTAAAAGGTGGATTTTGGTGTAGGCAGCAACTTCATGCCATAAATTAATTTTGCTATAGGTTCTGAGCTGTCAGTTGTTGGGGTTTTTCCCACTCTCTTTTCTCCTCCAGCGATATTAAAAAGGAAGGCTGAAATGATTTATTTTCAATAAACCTTATTGCCTATGATAGGTGCAAAACAAAAAATCATACCATATGAAGAAAACCCCCATACAGTGTCAGAAGGGAGAAATCATCTGTGAAGAATATACCATTGTATGCAGCTGATAAGAATAAAGCTAAATGGCTCATCATGTAATTGGCACAGTTATAGTGTATTAATCCCTCAACAATGTAAAAGCCAGCAAGCATTTGTTGAAAGCCAAGTATATGTGGTGATTGACCTGGATTGGAGTCTCTTGAATTGTCGTCATGAAGAGGTTAGCAAATTAAGTGCCTTTGCCCTTTCCTGCCACATTAATCTTGCAAAGAAGACACTACGAACATTTTATGCAAGTATCATGCCAAAGAAGTGCTGGCAGTAGCTTTTTTTGGCCCACTTCTTGTTATCAGTCCTGAGGTAGGAGGCACCCAGAAAGGAACTGCACACTTTTTCTAGTTTTGAAGCCTGAACCAAGACAAAAGTATTACAGTAGGTTTACTTTGGAAATTTCATTTCTCAAAACAGGTATCAAATTCCTTTGTGTACTTGATTTTGTTTCAGAAGTAGTGCTAAATGTATTTTTCAGATACAGTGCAATGTATCCGGTTTTTGTTCTGTCTGTCTATGCGGTGTAACTATCGACTATGTTAATCTTATTTGGGTGAACAAGCTTCTAAACTATCCCCTCATAAGTAAGCACACATGCAAATGTATTTATATGTGCAAATGCTATTTTAATTGTAATTAAATAAGTAGGAAGTGAGACTGAATTATCTGCTCAGCCTTTGACATGGTGTTTCCAGTTCAGGGTCTGCAAAGCCTTGTGGGGAATCTTTGTTTTACTGCCACCCACCAAGTACCTCATTGCTGTCCTCAGGTAGCAATGTGTATTCCAAGTGGGAAAACATTCGAATTACCATCCTATCAGCATATCGGTATCTGGTAAAGCAGGAGCAAACAGAACTGTAAAAAAAAAAAAAAAAAAAAAAAAAAAAATCAAGGTGCATGCCACTTGAACATCTAGAGGTTTATCAGTCTGTACTCTATTGACTAGAAAAGTTTTTTCCAGCTTTGGTCTAAGTGAGATACTCTGCGAACACTTGAAGACTGGTAGATGTTGAGGACGTGCATTAGTTATGTTGCTATCTAGAGTTATCTTGATTTCCATATTTATCTTTTCTACTCAGGAGATTTAGTACAGTAGAAAGAGACAATCCCTCATTGAAAAAGTTCAATAGTCTAAGCAGACAAAGGATTTATATTGTCTCTAAAGGTAGCGTTGGGAAGAGAGGCAGAGAAAACTTGGCATTTAGTCCATGTCTTTTGAATCCCAAACAAATACTTATGATCTCAAGACTCTCAGGTCTCTAGACTATTTCATTTAGTACATTCACAGTTTATACTTTCGTCCTGAAGCAGCCTATTTTGCATCATTATAGTCTGGACATAGAGAAGTTAATTTTGTGGATGGGCTATTGGAGGAAATGATTGTCTGGTATTAGTGCGATTTATGTTAAAAGCTAATATTATGTGAATGTGCAGTATTTCACAAATCTCACACTTTTTCTAAACCTAGTTGAGGAACTCGCTGTGGTTTGTCCTCATCATTCTTGAATTATCTCCTGATATAAAGATATGATTTATCAGTGGTGACAGATGCTGCCTTGGCTTTGCAGTTCCTATTATGTTAATGGATCATAGTTTGCTGGAAAACGGCTTTTCTCAAATGGCCTGTCCTTGTTCAACATTACTGAATTATTGTTTCACTCGCTTTAGTTTCTTCTTATAATTAACTTTCAAATGTGCTGTAGGAACATAAGGAGCAAATGATCTCATTTTACAGTAACTGTAAATAAAACTATTTCCAAAACAAAATCGACAGTTAATACCAAGCAGTAGTGCAATTTGCTGCCACTAGAGAGAGTCATGAAATGAATTACCCATGGACTAGTGATGAATAACTAACGCTACCTTACTTCATCCTTTTTGTATATACTGTGCACAAAGGTGTCTAGAATAATGACAGGAGAAGGGAGCAGAGCAGCTTTCAAAGTTTACTGACAAAGTTTATTTTCTTATCTCCTTTAACTGTTTTCTTGTGTTTTCTGATTAGTCACATAGGTTACTTACCAGTTCCTGATTACTACTTTTATGTACTTTAGCAATTTTGGGGTGATATGATCTACTCTAAGATCTGTTCTAATTCACCTTTCAAAAATGGCAGTATTCAACATCTCCATGCTCCTAATCTAAGCCTTTGTAGACACTGCTCATGGATGTCTACATTATATGGTGTATCACAAAGAAACTCATCAAAACGTTTATTTTTAAAGTAGCAACGAGTGGTACTGGAAGAAATGTTCCTATTAAGTTCCTTTTATAATCAAACAGTATGGATAACTATAATGTAGTACTGAACTGTATGCTTTCATTATATTTACTTGTGTTGCAAAATGTTCAGCCTTTAATGCTTTAAGAAAAAATATTTATACAGGTCAGAGCTACAAAAATCTAATTTTTTTAACTCAAGTTTCTTTAGAGCATCCATCCTTGTAAATGTGGCTAGATAATAATTGTTTCTTACTGAGCAAAATTGTTATTTTAACTCCTATTTAAAAAAAAAAGAATCTTTAGGGTAAGGCTATTTTGTAACCATAGAGTAATTTTAGCCATAGAGTAGTTTTTAGTTAAATGCTGATGATGTACCTCGTGTATCTGAAATCAAAACTACATTTTGCAACCTACTGTCATTTTTTATAGATAAGTGTTGGCTGCACAAATACAGGAAACTATCATGATTTTAATGACTGAGAAATAGTATTTAGCTTATGCATAGAGCTCTTGAAATCCATTCAGTTACACATTTTCCTTTCTATTAAAATGGAGATACCTGTGGCACAAAGAAGGATGGCTTGTTCCAGGGGACCCATCAATGCCAGTGGCAGAACTAAGAATTGAGCCCTATGCTCTGGAGACCCAGTGTGTTAGTACTTCCATGATTTGGGTAGCAGAAATTTACCAGAAATGGCAATTTGAAAGATGATACATTTTTGTAGTGTTTATCACTTTATTTTCTAGAACTATGAGCTTTATGATGCTCCCATGAAGGTCATTGTGTAGGGGCAGCTGGGGAAACCTTGGGATCAGAGAGAATGATGGATGACAGCGCTTCTCACAGTAAACAGTTGCAAAGACTTTTTAGAGTGGTTTTTGGAGAAAAGCAGAAGAGAAACCATACAAAGACAAATCTTGCCTTAAAAAAAACAAATCAAAACAAAAAAAAAAAAACCAAACCCCAAAAGACAAAAAACCAACATAACAAAACCCCAAAAACAAACAAAGACCTGGGTTTTGCAAAGAATTCTTGGCTCTATCAACAAGACAAGAAAAACACTCTAAACCTTAGGAAGGACTTCAATAATAATGAAAGTATTTCTGACTTAGGATGACTCTTCTAAAAGGAAGAATGATCCCACAAGCATGTGGTCTTGTTTGTGATCACTCACACAATTTCTGTATAATGCCAGTTTTCTTTTTCTAGATGCTATGCTACACACAAATTGGCAGATATTTTTAACAAGGTTCAAGCAAGTGTGGGGTCAAGACTAGAAATAAAAGTAGTGAGAAGAATGTCAGTTTCATAGATCAGGAGGAAACATCTCACTTTGCTCAAATATAGTGTTAAGTCCTCTGCATTAACAAGACTCAGCTTTTTACTACTGGAGAGGAACATGGTGTAAAACTGCTAACCGATGAAGGATTGTGGTTACCATTCTAGGTTTGTGGCTTTATGTGAGGGTTGGGTTTGAGGTTTTTCTTTTTCTTTCTTTTGGTTTAGTATTTCAAAGCAGGGAATTATTGGATTAGTGTTTCCTATTTTATTGATGTCAGGATGTTCTTTCTGTTCCAACAAGCTTTTACCTTTTAAGAAACCAGCAGGTCTGAAAGCTCTATTCCTTGAACAAATTATGCTGAGGTTTTCCTCTTCTGCCACTGATAGCAGTTGTTTAAAAAATAAATAGAGATAAATAAAAAGCCCTTTGACCAAATCAATACTTAGAGAAGAGATATTTATGCACCTCTTAATTTAGTTTACACAGGACCAGATTTATCTTCCCTGAGAAACCAATCCTGTGGTTAGAGGAAGAAGGCCTGCAAGCGTAGGGTACTATGCTAAATGTGTTGCAGACTCAGGACTTAACTTCATGCTTCAAAAACGTGTTGGTATAATTACAGGTCAGCTCTACAGAGAGTTACATTGTAATTAAAATTTAAAAAAATCAGGCCTACCTAAGTCCTAAGATTGATGATCTTGTTTGAAAAAAGATAAACCAACAATGCCTAATGTAATCTGTGCTCTAATCTAAATCCTGCGCACCGCAGTAGAAGGAATAGGAAAAGACTGCAGAAAAATGGAGATGTTACCTCACTATTTAGAAACAGATGATTGGGTTGATTTCTTACAATTTTATTAGACTGTCATACTGTTGATTTTTTACCTATAAAGATTGGGAGGAAATGTTAAGTCCTGCTAATGGGAACACAAATATCATCTGATAGCTGGCGCAGTCGCATTAGCTGGGAATTGTTTCTCAAGCCATCTAATCAGCGGCTAATTTCCACAAAACAAGTAATGACGTACTAGGAATGTGAACAGAGAAGGGGCAAGGTCCTCTTTATCGCTTCCTGCAGACTGTACTGAAGACAGGCTTATCTAAGGATCTTGCACGTGGAATCAGATTTGACTGTGGCCTTCATAAAACAGATATTTTCCTCCACTCCCACTTACAGCGGTTCTTAAAAAATAAGAAGAAAACAAACAGGTGCAGATTACTGATGAAAATTTGTATATGAACACAATGTGTTGATTATGTCCTTTTCCTTCTGTCTGTAGCATTTGTACCGATTGCAGTGCTATTTTTCTATTAATGTGATGTAGAAGGAAAAGCTAGTCTCAGTAAAGCTGAGGCTTGACCGTTTGAGCTGCTGAATGTTCAGAACTCCCATTGACTATGGTGAAAACATTTCTGTTTAATCAGCCTCAATCATGTGGAGGTCTCAATAACTGCTTTCTGTGACTGATTTTTTGTGTGATCTGTGTTCATGATTGATTTCACCAGGAGATTGCCTAATTTACTCAACGTCTCTTTTTGCTGACAACTGTGTAGCAAACCCCCAAATCACATCTCATAAAATAGTTTTTGATTGTGAATTATAAAGCATGGGATTGTGAAACAGAGAAACAGCTAGCCAAAGACAAACGATTTGGGAACATTATTGAAATGTTTCACTGATTTTTATTTCTATTTAATCCTCTTGGTATTCATGTGTACACACTGGAAGTTTAGAATTTGTATTAGGCTTATTTTTTAAATTAATTTGCTTTTACCTTTTTTATTCTATCTTTTTATAAATGTACACTGGCCAGCTTCCATCTAGAATGGACTCCTGCATCAAATTGCTGAAGCAGTTTCTCCGCTAAATGCGTAGAAGCTGGTAAACCTAGACTTCCTTACACTATCTTCAGAATATCACAAATTAGCTGTCTTCACAGTATCTCCAGCTTTTGTCCCATTTGTGTTATGATTACAATAGTGAACTCATCTGCATGATAAGCTTGGTGGGTTTTTGCTTGTTTTTTCAGCTACATTCTGCACTCTCTGCTGACAGATCGAAACAAGTTGTTAGTACTGAAGTTGCATGTATGCAGTCAAAAAAAAATCAGTTATCCTTTATCTATTTCTTCCCCCAGCTTAGATAGATTGTAACATAATTAATTTGGTAACAATCTGAGGGTTTTTTGTTACCACCTCGGCTAACATAAAAAAAAATCCTGGACTGCATCAAAAGAACATGGAGAGCAGGTCGAGGGAGGTGATTCTGCCCCTCTACTGCGCTCTCCTGAGACCCCACCTGGAGTACTGCATCCAGCTCTGGGGCCCCCAGCATAAGAAGGACACAGACCTGTTGGAGCGAGTCCAGAGCAGGGCCACAAAGATGATCAGAGGGTTAGAGCACCTCTGCTATGAAGACAGGCTGAGAGAGTTGGGGTTGTTCAGCCTGGAGAAGAGAAGGCTCCAGGGAGACCTTATAGCAGCCTTCCAGTATCTGAAAGGGGCCTACAAGAAATCTGGAGAGGGACTTTTTACAAGGGCATGTAGTGATAGGATGGAGGGGTAATGGCTTCAACCTGGAAGAGGGGAGATTTAGATTAGATATTGGGAAGAAATTTTTCACTGTGAGGGTGGTGAGGCACTGGAACAGGTTGCCCGGGGAAGTTGTGCATGCCCCATCCCTGGAGGTGTTCAAGGCCAGGCTGCATGAGGGTTTGCGAAATCTGGTCTAGTAGGAGGTGTTGTTGCCCATGGCAGGGAGGTTGGAACTAGATGGTCTTTAAGGTTCCCTTCCAACCTAAACCATTCTATGATTCTATGAAAATAAATGAAAAGGTAGACCTACGCAATTAATGCACAGATAATCTACACAATACTAGAAATCAAATCAATTGTAGCTGTTACTGCCCTGCCCCCAGCTCCAAAGCCCTCTTATCCATTATTCAGCCTAAAAATCTTCCTGCCAAATCTTGGGGTTGTACTCCCAGTTCAGACTTGTTGTCATGGTTCTTAGCAGCTTTCCACTCAGCTTCTCTCTTCTTGCATTCTCTCACAGATTCACAAGCATTTAAAAAATAATAGCTAGTGAAATTCGCAAGAACTTTTAATAGAAGTCATAGATACTTGACAACTAGAAAAAAAAAAAAAAAGGATTTTTCCTTGTGCTGCTAGTTAAATCAGTATTTGCTGAATACATAGAAAATATAAGTAGTATGTTTGCTACTTTTTTTTTTTTTAACGTCTCGACAGAAGATGCTGTAAATTCTCTGTTTTATTTCACTCTCTTTCTACTGAGTGTTTCCAATGGGGATTGCATGCCCACTTACAGAATTGTGTTATACATGTAAATGACAGCCTGATATATTTGTAGAAAAAGTACTAGAAAAATCCGATATAAGAGGTAATGTTGTTATACCAAGGAAAAGCTGATTTCCTGTCTTATATCAGGTGCAAGCTCCTATGTAGAATATTATGTTCTTGTAGCTGAGCAGTTCTTAAGCATTATGACATATGTGATACTGATGATGAAACAAAAACCTGTGTGGAAGACAGCTTAATTTGATGACATAGGGGTTCTCCATTTTCTTGAGAAATAGATGAAGAAAATGTTTTTTAATATGTACATTTATTTTAAAGTATTTTTTCTGTCTTTCAGTGATGCTTTTTGCATACCTGAAGGGTTACAGGTTAAATAGAGATTAAATTAAATAAAAACATTACAGAGTTAAGGTGATACCTTTTATTTGGGAAATCTAATAACGGTTTCTAAAAACATTAAGATATTAATTATCTAAATATCAACACACATCTGTGAAGAGGTATGACTGAACCCTCCAACAGCTATGGAAACGGGCTCCAACTGGCTATGGAAAGGCATGATAAGGTTTTGACATACCCAAATCATGATCACTTGTAGTTCTGGAGTAAAATCTGTAGTAAATCTGGATTTTCTACAGATTTTTATATGCAAAACTCCATTTTAACTAATGGTTGGTAGTCCTTTGAAGGAAAGTACATATCGCTGTGTTTACCTTCTGTCAAAACACACTTCTCACTGGCTAGATAGATATAACAGCACAACAAGACTTTATGAAACTAAAGTGTGTAGCATATTCTGTCTTTAATCCATTGCAGTTCATGCATATCATTGGTACTCAACGCCACGACTGAAATTGTGTATTGAGTGATGAAGTATTGGCGAATTAAGAGTATACTCGAGCAGACTTCAGACTGAGTTTGTGTTTAGAATTTACAGCCACGTAATTAGGAATCAAAACCTTTGCCTTCAAATAAAGTCTGTGTCTTGAGGCGGTTTCTGGTGAGCTCTGTTCAGACACCTTTAACAATAAGCAGAAAATTGTCTTTCCAGTTGGCATGTAAATTAGGGCAGAGTAACACTCATCTGTCATCTGTGGTGGTTTGATCAAAGTATGTTTTAGAGAGAAACCTTAATAGTTGTGTTACATGCTCATTACTGTGGTGGTGGTGTGCATGGTGACACATTAACCAAGCTGTGCTTGCTTCCACTTTGCTGTGGAACAGGGATTTTGGGGGTTCCTTTTCAGTAAGAAAAAAATTAATATATAGTGTGCTGTTAACATAGCATGCTGTTACCCAGCCATCATTATTTGGAAGCCCACTACATGGAAAGTGCCTTTGATTGGAGGATTCAGAAAAATAGCAATGATTTGGAGCACTTTTCCAGTGATCAGCCTGGCATGAGTTAACAAGAGTGGCAGACTGCAGAAGAATGAATCTATAACTTTTTCCGTCTAAGATGTTTTCCTCTATTCAGTGTGACTCAAAATATATGAGATTAAACTTAACAGACAAAAGATGCCATCAGGTTACTTAGTTTGTTTTCTGAAAGTGGGAATTATTTTCAGAATTGTGATGGAATCTTTTGCCAAAATAAGTGTAAAGTTTTCAGAAAATGCCAGTGCCTTTGCTTAAAACTTCACCATTTTCATTAAAGTTTGTGTTTTATTTATGTCCATCATCCAATTTCTTGTCAGAATTATAAACATTTACACCACTGCCCCCACCCTGCTTCTCTGCTTGCTGATAGGGAGGAGTAATAACACCCAATTTGGATGTCAAAGATGTAGATTTGAGTCCCCACTCTGCCCAGTTTGAAGCAAAGAGTAAACTTGGGAGGTCTGTCTCTGATTAAGAGAATATAAATTAACCATAATATTTATTATCTTAATCTCTCATCTTCCTGATTTAAATTTTCATTAAGTTTTTCCCATTGGTGCCTTGGTTTCACTAAAGGTTGTTACGATTTTTCAACACAACTTTTTTCCCCTTGCAGAAAATGCTGATTTGATTTTTCAATAACAAAAGCATCTTACAGCAAATTTTCAAATTGCTATTCCCAATGTTTTAACCTGCTGAAACACTTAACATCAAGCTTGTTTTTCAGTTTAAAACACGTGAAATTTTTTCTGAATAAAATAATATGAGGGGTTTAGCATCTCTTGTGAAGGATTGTCTTAGATGGCTCTTCGTAAGCGCTGTGATTCTGTACTGCAATTGATTGGACCTTTATGTAGTAATCTGGTATATGCATTTTTTTAGCTTCAGTACAATAATTCTACTGATACTAAAAAGAGAGCTTTTAAGAGAGACATGGGAAAATTAATGTTTTGGGGCATAGATCAAAGGAATAGTCACTAGCTTCTACCCAGGTTACGGAAGTTCTTACTTTTTCTAGAGCAATTGTAACCAAATCACTATATTAGACAACTCAGATCGACATGTTGAATAGCCCCGCTCCTGTCATTAGAGGAGTTGCCTGTGCTGTGCTGAGATGGCTTTACATGGCTCCGTCAATTTTATTTTGCCCATCTGGATCTTGCCACAGCCGTCGGTCTCAAGGCGGTTTAAGACACATATTTAGAGGATTGCTAAGGTGCCGATAAGTCTTACAGTTAGTGCTGCTAAAATCCCCCCGCTATTAAAAGAAAAAAGTCATTTCCTTTTTTCATATTTTGGCCTTGTTTGTAACGTTTAAAAAGGCAAACCCAGTTATGAAACATGAGATATTGTTGCTCATCCACTGTTGTGAAAAAGCTGTGTTACATTAGCTCTAGTATAAACAGAGCAGGGTCCTGTAAGAACTATCCGTGCTGTACTGCTGTGTAAGGAGATACTCTCAGCATTCAGAATCTGATGGGAAATATGAAACAGTGGCAATACTAATACTTTCTCACAAGATTTTCTGCCAAGTTTTGCAGACTTGGAAAACTTGGAGAAACATCAGACTTTTAAATTATTTTTTTTAATACTTATTCCAAACAACCGTCAACTCATGATCTGTTTAAGGTACTCCCATTACCAGTCTAAACTCTTGGTGGTTAGCACACACAGAGAATCGTCTAGTTTTTCTAACCAGAAATCCCACCAAGTAGATAGACAGCAAACTTTGTCATCTAAGCTGAAAGGTCACCTTTTCTGTAAACAAAAAAATGTAGTGCATGAAACCTAGAATAGGAGGCCTTGATATTGCTACCAGTCATTGTGTGGGGATGGATAGGTCAGTGGGGAGTGGCTTGTGTAGAACAGCCCGCAGGATTGATCTGTGAAGAATAGCTGACTTGGTGTAAATTAGGGATAGTTGGTTATTTATGCAAGTACCGTTCTTGTAATGGTACTGTGCAAGGGTGCCGAGGAACGGGAAGGATGTCTGGGGTAGTAGTGTTTTAACCTGTTACAGTAGGATGTGCTACAGCTTGTGTGTTACAGCCCTTGCTTTTTGGAAGCATGTTCTGAAGATGATGAAGCTGGTGCCTGGGTGCCTTGTAGCTGTTGCCTGGGTGTACTATATAGTTCCTTCAGCTGTCATCCCCGAACTATGAGGAGCTGGGCAAGAACTGTCTGTGCGATGTTTTTGAACCATTTCATGACTGACTATTTGGACCTCTTATGTTGTTGCGCTGACTTTCAAGTTATGCTCCTACTCGTGTGCTTGGACCCCTGGCAAGAGCATCTTCCTGTAAGTTTTTTTTTCTCCCCATCCTGCAGCATTTAATGCACCGAGCGGACCAGAATCTGTCACATGGCGAATAAGCTATTTAAGAATGAAAAGAAAACAAACTCTCCAAGTGCATAACCTTAAAGAAATTTTAATTAATGTCAGCAGGGAAATCTGTGGGGAAAAAAAATGGAACTGTAAAGTGTTTGTTCTGGTTTCACAGTCTCTCTGCCTCTTCCCTCCCCAGCTGGTTTCCTCCATAGATAAAAACCACAGTCTCCAAACGCGGAGAGATAAATATTGGCAGCTCTCAGGTTTGCTTTTCATCCCATGCCTGATGGGAAAATGCCAGTCAGTTTTCAAGCTTTTCCAAGTGAGCCTTTAGGGGCTTACTCACCACACTTTGAATTTCTGGTAAATTGTTCCCTGCAGCTTTGGTCGTGAGATACAAAATTCATTTGTATCCCATATTCAGTTTTTGATTTGCTGGCTAAATTTCTTGTGAGTAGTTTTGTTTTGTTTTGTTTTTTTTGTTTTTTTTTTTTTTTTTTTTTTTTTGGGGGGGGGGGGAGGGGGAGGCACAGTGGTTTTGTTTGTTATTTTTAATTCTCCTGAGCTTTACTCGCATTGTTGTAGGCAGTCTTTTTAAGGCATACCCTCTAACATGGTTTTAGTTACTGACAAACCTTATGTTTTTGTTTTCATAATGTTTCCATAAAAATATTCATGAAGGTTTCTAAGGTGTTTGCTAATGAGAGGTGATTTTTGATGTATTCTATGGACCATGCAAAATTATTCCAATGAATCACCATTGCTGCCATGCCAAAAAGGTGCATTACTTATTGTTAGTATGGCTATAAAACAAGATAGGTGGAAGAATATTGTACAAATAAACCCCAGAAAGACTCTAACTTGGAAGAAATTTCAGCTGATGTTTGATGTGTTTGTTTATAGCAAGAAATTTAGGTAATCTAAGTGGTATTGGTTTTCAAGAGAGCCACATATGCATATTATGTCTAAAGTAGGGCAGCCCCTGAAAAGAGAGCTGTTTCCATGATAAGGGTCAGTTAAAACATTCAATAATAAGAAAAATACAATTAAGGGAATTAAGTTCTATCTGCCTGGTTTCACTGCACTATATATACCACATTTAAATGAGAGTGTGGTAGGAACCATGCTGCATTTTCAACTGATTAACCTTTTTTTTTCTCAAGGGGAGCCTTTTTGTTCCTATCACGTTTATTAATTTGGGGTGTTTCCATCTATGTAATTCAGTGGGATAAAGTGCAGACATACAATTAAGTGACTGGAATGAGTTGATGCCTTATAGTTGGTCATGTATTTGCTCTTAACCCAAGGTAAATGAAGGAATTTGAGTTAAATTAACTCTGCTTTACTAATGACTAATCTGGTGTGGTTGGCTTTACTTTTAGCTAAGAGCAGTCACACAGACCATTGCTGTTCACAGGTGTGTGCATGGTGACTTGGGGTAACTTGTTCCTGTCAAAGCTCTGAGTTATATGGGCTGGTTTTTTACCAGAGAAAAAAAAATAATGGTCATTTTTAAATACTCATGTCATTCCAAGTGCTTTAGAGTCCTCCTCATTGATACTTTGTGTTGTTTTTTTTTTTTTAATTGTAAAAACTGTTTTATTGTCAGACATGACAAGAGGTTTTTTTCCTTATTAACTCTCTTCATTGTAATTTAGGTCCCTATTCTTGCATAACGAGACTTATTCTTTCCTAGTCTTGCAGAGACTACTAGATAAGAAAGGTAGATCTGTTTGTTTGAAAGGGGGATTATTTTTTTCCTTTTCAGATTTTGGTGATACATAATATCATTAATGTAGTAGTCTGAACTAGTCCTCTAAAGTAACAGAACAAAAATAATAAAGAATATTTATTGTCTTGTCAGAATGAAGAAACTTCCTTAATATAAGCACAGGATTATTGGTTGTATATCACAGTCCTGTGGACTGTTAGAAAGCTGGTGCTGTAAACAGGGCTGATGCTGTGTATTTGATGGGAAACAACTGGATATGAACATACAGCAAGATCAGAACACAGTACTGAAGTCCTGTTTGCTCTTAATTTTTTCCTCTTTACTCTTTTCCTTTTTTCCCTTTTTGTTCTTAATTTTTCCCTTTCACTTTTATTTTAATACGTGCTTTTTAGCAGGTGACAGACTTGTAGCTGATTCCTAAATTTGTACATGGTGAAGAGCCATTAATCTAATCCCTTTGTTCTTCACGGTGTCAGATCATAATTCCTCTGCTCCTGTTAGGCAAAAAACCCCAAGTGAATGACAGCGCCAAGCAGATGCAGGAACAAAACTGCATCTTTACTTACAAGTGACTCTCCTTCAAGGAATGATCTCCTAGCCCGATGGTACAGGAGTCTCCTCCACATGCTGCTTAGATCCAGTTCCCTTATATTACACTGATCTAAAGCCCTTGATCCAGCTCACTAGTGGGTACTATATGATACTTCTGATTTCATTATCATGACAATTTTATTTAAATTATTTAAATTTAATTATTTAAATACCAAGTGTTTAAAATGGGAGGCCTGTAGGCCTGCCAGAGTGCTGATTTTGTTACCAGAAATTGAGGCGTATGTTTTATGTCTCGGGGCACAAGGTTATGTAAAGTGTGCAAGGCTTAATGGATTCATCTGGAGGACTGTATAGGTTAGAAAAAATGAAAAGCTGGCCTAGTCTGGCCCATGCTTTCTGCTGGCAGCAGTTCTGCAGTGAATTGTCCTTCAAGGGAACTGGTATTATTTTTGTGAGCAGGCAGGTATTAGAGGAAATACATTTCTGAGCTTATTAACTAAGTGGGAACTTTGTTACTCCTCACTGAAGGTATTTTATCCATTGTTACAAGGCTGTGCTGCTATTTAGAATAAACTGTTTTGCAGAAACCTGAATATCTTCGCTTCTGAAAGTCTCAACATTTTTGTTGTATTAAAAATGCTATAGGGATAAGGTGCATTTTACATAACCTTGCAACACTGTACAAGAAGAGAATGGAGGCGAAGAGAATGGAGGCACCAGTGTGTCATAGCAGTGAATTCTGCACATCACGATTTCACAATTTTGCGGTACGGTTAATACCAACAGGCGTTGATGTGGTGCTACAGAGGTCAGAAAATATATCAATAGGCACTATATAATTTCCTAAGACAGATAATACATTATCACATTTTTTAAGACGTTGTATTTTCGTTTTGATCAGAGTGAGATTAAAATTGCTTGAGAACATTGTAATCTCATTGCCCTGCTAATTCGGCTTGAAAACATGTTTCTGTTTTGTATCTTCTGCACATCTCCTAAAGACGTCATCATAAAATGGACGACTATACTTTAGTGGGGCTAAAAGGCGACTTTTTTCATTGGATGGTAACTCTATCTCGGAAGAAAAGATGTGCTCTCTGAAATAATCAAATAGGAACAATCATGGATTAAATGAACTTAATCTGATAAAGACAACTCAATACCTAATTAGTCTCCTGTCTTTGTTGCATGTTTTGAAGCTTGAGGATCATCATTAATGAAAGTAATTAAGTAAACAAGTATTTTATCACTAACAGCATTCTAAGAGAAGGGGACAGGTTGGCAGTGAAAGGATGGAACGGAAGCATGGGTGGATCAATAACATGCATGTCTGCCTTTCCTAATGACAACTATTGTGCTTCCAATTATAATTGCTTTGATAGCGCCCAGGGAATCTAAGTTGACGTGTGCAGAGATAAATTGAGATGCGGGATTTATGCAATAATCTTGTAAAGGTGACCGCTGTACTTTGAATTGCCACTTTTTGTTGCTTGGAGGACTTATTAATCAGTCATATAACTTATTAGAGCTTGTCCCAAGGACAGACTGAATAGGCTCTGCTTAGCAACTCATAATATAGTTCTGATTTTCTCTTGACAGCCAAGGTTAAGTTCCAGATTTGTACTGCAACTCATTACTATCTGCAAAAGATTAGCCTTTATATTGTCATTCTTCCTGCATTATATTAAAGGTCATTTGCCAGTTGTCACTCTTACAAAATGAAGAGAATCTGCACATTACTTAAAAAGACAATTGCTCAAGAAAAAATGCTGATAAAGACAAAATATTTGCCAAAGACTAATTGTAAGATATTGCTCTGACCTGTGTTGCATTTGCTAGTCAAAACACTTAGTAGACAGGATTAAAGTAAGCAAAGGTATTTTGATATATGTTACATTTTGAACATGGAAGAGCTATTAGAAATTCTAGATTTCATAGAGTTGAAAACAAAGGAGGATTCTCTTGGGCAGATCCATATGGCAAGACTAGAATTTAATATTTAGTGCCCACTGAACTTGGATCATGCAGAAAGACCAGGAAAGTGACAGTATATTAGATGAGGAAATATAAAAAGTGTGCTTTACTTTTGCAGAAACTTACTGCATAGAAACAGAAATAACTCCCAAATAGCACCTAGTAACTTGTGTCCTAAGAAAAGGATTAATTTGCGTTGGAGGGATGATGGAAATAAATGGAGCTGCACACTGCTGCCTTACTGTCAATGTATGCATTGAAAGTCAATGATAGTTTCTCATGAGGGTCTGATTGTAAATGTCCATGTAAGAACTGAAGAGCAGGGAACATTTCCGAAAAATTCTGATCCTTGTTTAGATACCTGTTAGCATCAAAAGGTACTTGGGGAAAGGGGTGGGTTTTAGTCTAACGATGTATATTTGAAGCTGTGACCTCTCATCAGATCTCTTTAGAGAACAGAATAGAAAATAAAAAAGAATAAAAACAATAGTTTCATGAGGCAGGAGCTGTGGAGCTCAACTCAAGAGAGAAAATAGTGAGAAAAGGCAATACTTTCAGAATCCAGACATAATTGGGATATAATTTGCAATTGAGAGATAAACACTTGAGTCATTCCCAGCAAGCTGGAAACTCCCTGTGGTAGTGTGACTCAGAAATGAAGGCATTTGTAAGTATTTCCATGGCAATATGCTCCTCCACAATTTTTATTCGTATCTTGCAGCAGTGCACAGCGTTCCTCAGAAAGGCAGAGGCTGTGGCAAAGAACAGGTAGCTTTGTCAGTCCTGTTACTAATGTCTGCAGTAACAGAAGCATTTGGTGTCAAAGACCTTTTTTTCCTTTTTTGGGGTACAGGCTCTTGATTAAGTTGGTAGAAAGGCCTGGGCTTGGAAGCAAGATGACTTTTCAAGTATTAGCTCTAACGGCATTTTTTAAAAAGCTGGGGAAAGAGTTAGGAAGGAGATGTAAATAATTGGCAAGTAGAGAAGAACAAATGATTATCAGGTTCTATCTAATATAGCTGACATAGTCTTCTGCCTGTTGGACTATGAATGAGTGGCATATTGGAGGAAGGCCTAGGATGGAAGGAAAAGAAATAAAACAAGAAATGGAAGGGAGCACCTTACAGCTGACTTAAAAATAAAGATGTTGCAGCAATCTGAGAGTTATAGCTCATTGATCCTTAAACTGTTTTTGACACTCCAGTGGTGTATTGATTCAAAAAGTTGTTACGTGGGAAGGAAGATGTGTAGACCTACAGAATGGTTGGTAAATTGTTGAATAAAATAATTATCATGGATTCATGGGCTTTTGAGGACTTCCAGCTATGCTGTAAAATGAGATTATTTTACCAGAAAATTGTTGTTTAAAAGTTCTACTTGCTATTGCCAAAATCTTTGGTCTGTCACAGCAATTAGACACCTGTATAATGGCACTGGTAGGTGATCATTGAACTGAACTGTAGTTATCCTAGACTTCAAAACACCTGACATGCCTGTGCTATCTAGGAGAAAATAGGACTAAAGCAAAGACATGCAAAGAGGTTTTGAAAGGTTTTGAAACCATTCCAGTAGGTGTGCTTTTGTGTGTGCCGTCTCAGAGGCAGAGAATATTCTGAGTCATTCTTGTTACACTAATGATGCAATTTAGAAACCAAATGTGCCTTTCTTTACCCCTCCTTTACCACTCCTTTTAGCAGGCAATTCATCACTAGGTGAAAAACATGTGTTTTTCTCTTGTTCTGAAAAGTTTTGGCGCCTCTGATAGCGGAGAAGAGCAGGGGAGTCTCTAAAGTCTCATGAGCCATGAAGAATAAAAGTGAGGAGCAGAAATGCTTTCAGCACGTAGACCTCTATAGTGTGGGGTTTGCAAAGGAAGGGAAAAAAGGTACCAGCATAGCTCTGCAGAATCTGCTGCAGGCATGAATGAGGGGCACTAAGCTCAGGTTTGGCATGTTTAGATTCTGTGAAGTTATTCTGACAAATCTAGTCCAGGTTGTCTCAAATGGTCTCTTCAGAAAACATTGCACAGTTAACATGTGGGACTTTTTAAAAGTCCCAGCTGTACAGATGGAAGCATGGTTGGGTATATAAGCTCAATAAAGAATGACGATTTACAGCTTTGGGTGACACTCTGCACTGGCTGTTGGCTGCCTTCAGAAAGGCTTCTGCAATTCCTTACTGCACTCTCTTTGTAATCTGTTCAGTGCTTCAGGTAAAAGATACATAGGGAATCTGTAGTAATTATAGTGACAAGAAACCCATTTGTGCTAACTGTAGCTGTGACTACTAGCAGTTATGGCTAATGCTTGATCTGGAGAAAGTTAGCATGCATTTAGCTAGTGTGACATGGTTCAGGGGCAGTAAATTGGATGTTATAGGGGTAAAATATTAAACACGTATTTCTTAGTACACCAGTTGCCAAGTGCAGACTAGATACATGTAACATATATATACAAAAATGATACACATATAAAATATCTAGAATTTTTTATAACTTTTTACTTATAGTTTTCCATATATACAACTTTTCTATATGGCTGTTAGTAAATCATATTTTGAACCAGCACATAGAAAATGTATTATACTTGGTGTGCCTCAAGATTTCAGAATCTAAAACTCAGAACTTTCCGTTATAAAGTCTAACATACCCTAAAATAAGGCTGACAGTAGTAAGGTTTTTATGTGGAGACTTTCAGCAGTAACAACTACAAAGAGTCAGTTTCAACAACGAGCAGAAGGGAATTCAGTCTGACAATTAGGTGTCTGATGGTTTTGTCTTTAATGCGAGAAAAGGAAGATGATTCTAGTAGTGACATAATAAAAGCATGTGACCTTGTTAGTTTTAAATGTTTGTAAATTTGATAATAGTTCGAGTGTCCTCATAAAACATTAGTAGAGGCAAGCTAGGTTTTTTTCCCATGTACTTGCTAAAAATTAATGTAGTTAAATGGTTGACAACATTGTAAGTTTACCAATATAATAATAAAAGAACATGCAGGCAGGCAGTCAACAGCATAAGATGGTTAAACTGATACAGGTTAGAAATGTTGTACAATTTGGATACATTAGGGAAGAGGATGTTGAAATGAGAGAGGGGAGGGGACAGTTGATTCTCTAACATGTTTCACGCATGTTAGAAAATTTTATTTGTTTTCTGTTATTTTTGGGAATTCCTAATATATTTAATGTCTAAAATTTAAGGTTTTTTTCATATCCTTTCTGACGTTTGACTCCATTTTTGTAGTCATGCACGCATTTAAATGTGTGGTTCTTAACCTGCATGCAGTCTGTGGAAAAGTAGAAAATCATACATTTAAACCCAGGAATCTTTGATAAATGGTTGCAAGTAGCAACCAAATATACTTTGTTAAATATTTTATAATTATTTTTAAGTATGTTATAATTATTTGCTTTAATGCCTATGAAAGAGGATATGGATTTGACCTTTTGTAAACACTTTCCCACCACTCCAAACTAATGAGTATTTGATATGCAAATTCTCATTACAGAAGGAACTGTGGATGATTTTCTTATAAAACCTTGCTGCATGCTGAGGAAGTCTTAGGCTCTTTCAATTCCCAGAATAGGTTATATCAGTGCAATAACTCGTTATATTTTGTCTGCCAGTTGAGCCTTTTAATTTAATTGCAATGCAGCAGAATAATATCAGGGAAAACAATAAAAATAAAATGAGCAGCAGGTTTCTTGGATAAATAAGAACAAATCCACTCCATTTCTGGTTTAGCATCCAGTCAACTTCTATCGTTGTTTATAACTTACTAGCATCTCTCTAATCCACCATTAGGGAAGAAAGTGCAAAGATGCAGTAATCTAATAGCTTCCAAGCTTGCAGTGCTCCATGCCTGTAACTTTTTCATTAAAAATAAGTTTATTTGATTTTTAAATAAAGGGAGGAAAAAAGTACAGCCATGCAGTTACAATGGCAACAATATGATTCCCCCAGAAGATGCCCTGTGCTTCTTAGTTAACCTCGCTTTTGCCTGTTTGCCATCTTGTAAAATGGTGATAAGATTTCTTCCATAAAACCTACTGTGAGAATACAGATGAGTTTGAGAAGTTCTCCAAAACCTATGCCAAAAAAATATTTAAGTAGCTTAGATGTAGCTTAGCGCTCAATAAAGTATGGATTCTTGCAAAAAAAAATTGTGAGGTAGTGAGATTTTGTAATACGATAATAATTAGCTATTGATAGAGAAATTTAATCACTGCAAGGGGAAATGGTTTTATATAAGCAAATGAGGTTTTGTATTTTGTTCTCTATGCACTGTCACAATGACTGAATAAAACATAGAACTCATAGTAAGAAGAACTGAGTCCCAAATTTATAATGTGTTTTTAGTGCACATACCTGTGGTGAATTTTGTGTGGGTGGATTTTGTAGCCCGTCTGCTGAAATGAGTTTCCTGTGATGACTCAGGAGCTTATTAAACAAAAAAACTTCTGTAAATATGCCAATGATAAAAGGAAGACTAGGGAAGATGTGGGCCTTCTCCGGAAGGAAACAGGAGACCTGGTCACCCAGGATATGGAAAAGGCTGAGGTACTCAATGACTTTTTTGCCTCAGTCTTTGCTGGTGTCCTGGTTCCAGCAGGGATAGGGTTAATTTTCTGGCACGGGACACAGGTATTCTATACCATGTGAGCCATACCCAGTCTATAAGGGGGACTTGGCTGGGGGAGGGGGAGGAAGTCGTGGCTTGGGAGGGCTGGGGCTTCCCTGGGTCCCGGTGAGCGGTGGTATAGTAACCATGTTTGTACATCCTCCATCAGTGTTATTGTTGTTTTTCTCTTTCCTTTGCTGTTCTGTTAAACTGCCTTTATCTCAACCCACGAGTTTTGCCTTTTTCTTCTGATTTTCCCCCGCTGCCGTGGGGGGTTGAGCGAGCGGCTCCGTGGTTCTTTGCTGCCAGCTGAGGCCAAACCACAACTGGCAAGGGCTCTAACCACGCTGCCCAAGTCACAGAAGGCAAAGGCAGGAACTGGGAAAATGAAGAACTGCCTACTGTAGGTGAAGATCAGGTTCAAGACCGTCTAAGGAGCCTGAAGGTACAAAAGTCCTTGGCACCTGATGAAATCCATCCGCGGGTCCTGAGGGAACTGGCAGATCAACTTGCTAAGCCACTTTCCATTATATTTGAAAAGTTGTGGCAATCTGGTGAAGTTCCCACTGACTGGAAAAGCAGAAATATAACCCCTATTTTCAAAAAGGGAAAAAAGGAAGACCCAGAAACTACAGGCCAGTCAGTTTCACCACTGTGCCTGGCAAGATCATGGAGCAGATCCTCCTCAAAACTGTGCTAAGGCACACGGAAAGCAAGGAGGTGATCGGTGACAGCCAACATGGCTTCACCAAGGGCAAGTCATGCCTGACAGACTTGGTGAGCACCTACGACGGGGTTACAGTGTTGGTGGATAAAGGGAAAGCAACAGACATCATCTGCCTGGACTTGTGCAAGGCGTTTGACGCTGCCCTGCATGACATCCTGGTCTCTAAATTGGAGACACACGGATTTGATGGATGGACCACTTGGTGGATAAGGAACTGGCTGGATGACTGCATTCAAAGAGTTGCGGTCAACGGCTTGATGTCCAAGTGGAAACCGGTGACAAGTGGCATTCCTCAGGGGTCGGTACTGGGCCCGGTGCTGTTTAACATCTCTGTTGGCGACATGAGCAGTGGAATTGACTGCATCCTCAGCAAGTTTGCCCACAGCACCAAGCTGTTTGGCACAGTCAGCACGCTGGAGGGGAAGGTTGCCATCCAGAGAGACCTGGACAGGCTTGAGAGGTGGGCCCATGCCAACCTCATGAGGTTCAACCAGGCCAAGTGCAAGGTCCTGCATGTGGGTTGGGGCAATCTCAAGCACAAATACAGGCTGGGTGGAGAATGGATCAAGAGCAGCCCTGAGGAGAGGGACTTCAGAGTGTTGGCAGATGAGGAGCTCAACATGAGCCGGCAATGTGTGCTTGCAGCCCAGAAGGCCAATCGCATCCTGGGCTGCATCAAAAGAAGCATGACCCAGCAGGTCAAGGGAGGTGATTGTGCCCCTCTACTTCGCTGTCCTGAGACCCCACATGGAGTACTGCATCCAGCTCTGGAGTCCTCAGCACAAGAAGGACATGGACCTGTTGGAATGGGTCCAGAGGAGGGCTACAAAGATGATCAGAGGGTTAGACCACCTCTCCTACGAAGACAGGCTGAGAGAGTTGGGGCTGTTCAGCCTGGAGAAGAGAAGGCTCTGGGGAGACCTTAGAGCAGCTTTCCAGTATCTGAAAGGCGCCTACAAGAAATCTGGAGAGGGACTTTTTACAAGGGCATGTAGTGATAGGACGGAGGGGTAATGGCTTCAACCTGGAAGAGGGGAGATTTAGATTAGATATTGGGAAGAAATTTTTCACTGTGAGGGTGGTGAGGCACTGGAACAGGTTGCCCGGGGAAGTTGTGCATGCCCCATCCCTGGAGGTGTTCAAGGCCAGGCTGGATGGGGCTTTGAGCAATCTGGTCTAGTGGGAGGTGTCGTTGCCCATGGCAGGGGGATTGGAACCAGATGATCTTTAAGATCCCTTTGAACCTAAACCATTCTATGAAAAGATAATAGCAACAGTATTTTTTAAAAATTAGTATAATTATTTTCATGGTCACCCCAGATGGTACCTATGTTTTCAAAAGGGAAGAATTAGTTTGCATTTGATAATGACTGGTCACCAGAATAGAGAAACATGTTTTTACTTAAATGTAGTTTTTTGTATCCAGAACTGCAGGGTAGAAAATACAGCTCATATAAAGGATGCTGAAAAGGGAAAAGGCTCCCTTTAAGCCCTTTGGCTTCATTAAGCTTTGGATTAAGCATGTGGGTAAGTGCAAAGGAAAAGTGTATGCTGAGACAGTCCATGATGAATTAGGTAGCTGGAGACCATCACATGTCTGGATGACTGACGTGTTGTGGTGCTTAGCAAAAGAAGACACCTCTTCGAAATGAACTTATGTGACCTGAGAAATTTATTTATGGAAAGAACAAATGAATGTGAAAAATGAGGTCATTCTGATGCTGTCAGGAAAGGTAGAGGAGCCATGAACCTGAAAGTAATGATGAACATAACTCAGAGGGTTTTGTACAGATAAGCATTCAACTGACTAGAAAGCAATAAGAGCAGAGGTGCACTGAAATTTAATGGAACCTATTTCAAAGTTCAGAAATGCATTCAGGTTGTGCTGGAGTCGCTAGAGTTCAAGACTGGTTAATATGAAAGAGTTGTTTCATCCTTCCCTATAAAGAAGGCATCCGATTCAAATGCAATGCTACTTTAAAAATGTGAAGGATTTAACTACATGTTTAGATCTAACAGAAATAAAGGGGAATAGCATGTATGCTTAATGCTCTGTTGAAGACAATATAGTGCAGCAGAAGAGTATCGATGGTAGGTCAATATACTTGTAGGGGCCCATCCTCATACAAATATTTCTACCCTGTGCAGTTTGCCACAAGGAATTTGTTAAGATTTGCATCTGTTGAGTGTTGTGGTACAGCTTACGGATTCTTTGCTCCCCAATTCGGACCCCTAAGCATGCACCAGCTGACTAAAACTGGGCGTGATAAATGCAAGAGTTAATGTTAATTAGCTGAGACAAGCTTTAGTCTTAATGAGAACTTGTGCTAATATAGATGATTGGGCTTTATCTAGAGGAAAGAATAGGCTGGTCACCACGTTCTGTATACACTAATAAGAGGAATTTGCAGTAAGCATTTGTGCTGTTGTCTTGGTTACTGTCATGCTCTTGCCACAAACCATAGAGCTGGCATGATCTCATCTGCACATGTGGATTGTGATCTGAAAAGCTCTGAAAGACCATTCTTTATTCTTATTACTGTAGATTGTGCTGTGAACTTTGCATAGCTGAATTTCAGTGTTAACATTGGAAAGTTGATGCTCTGTCATTGTGTTCTCTCTAGGCAGAATTTTACCCTTTAGTAAATTATCAAATCTGTCTTTTAGTTCAAAGGGAAATTAATTACTTTTGTATTTAGTTAATATTCTCATTAATAGATCCTCCTATCTATTAAGGAAGATATTATTTTCTGTCCAAGCAAATGTCTGTCTAAGACAATTATCTGGTTTCTGTTATCACAGTATCTGAGCAGCCCGCATCATAACTGTAGTTATCTTCTGCATGCTTATGTTGTTTGCCTTTTCCCTGAGTTGCAGAAAAAAGTATAACCTATGGCAGCAGCAAGGTGTTGATTCTAGAGCCCCAGAACACCAGTGTGTGACTCTAATTGATATGTTTCCTTCTTTAGAAAACTGACAATACTCGCTCATCCTTGCCCATATTCTTTTCTGTAAGGAGCTTGTTGCATAGTGGGGGATGTCATGTTTATTTCTGATGAATATTACTGGTGCACACCTGATTTTTTTTTTTAAATTTTTTTTCATACTCTCTGCTACAGAAGTAAAAGCATTAATTCAATCCTGAGAGAGACCTGCATGAAGGTGCCAATGATAGTAACACAACTGAAGGTGCTCAATGAACAGCAAACTCTTTTGTACAAGTGTACTTTTGTCCTCTATACCTTTATTGATGAACTAATCAGATGGACAGGCTCCAAATTCCCAGAACAGACAAAGAAACTTTGAAAAGAATGAAACACTGCCTGTGGGCTCAGAGGAATGCATGCTGATTAAATCAGGTTGAGACAAAGTCTTCTGCACAGCCATTTCATCTGTTCCCAATTATGGTAGGTACTTGGAACAAGTGCACCTCCCAAAGATTGCAAGGAAAACTTGCATATAGGTCCTACACACTTCTTTTACCCTTTTCCTCTTTTCTTACGTTTCCTTGAACAAGCAGCTTTTTTGTTTTGAAGAGTCACTTCATATTTCAATAGCAATCAATAAGAGAGATCGAAGGCCAATTACTTATTGAGATAACATCAGTGACAACTGGATCGTTGTGACCCAGGGACTCCATTTATATATGGGGTCATGCATAGGCATATGATGTTTGCATTATTATTGTCACATATGGAAGTATTCAGGGTATCCCGAGAGTGACAATTTCTACTTGGCAGCTGAAATTACTGAAAATTTCATGGGGAACCATTCCTACATCTCAAGCCAATTTTATGGACTCAGGGTTCTCAACCGTGCTTTAACTGGTCAAGCCAACTCATACTTTGCTAAGTCAGTCCTTTTTCATAATAGAATGTAATTATGCTCATCAATCTACTAATTAAGGTGAACTTATTTTTTCTAGCAGTGGGGCATTTTCTTCCCAGAGACGTACTAATTGCTCACTCAAGAAAGACTTCTACAGTCTAGAGATTTGGTCATCATCCTTTCATCTGTAGATTCCTCTTTGTCCTGGTTTGAGGTAGAACAGGACCAATTTTGTTTAGTAACTTTACTTTTTAGCTAGGCCTCTTCTAACTGCTGAAATTTAACAGCATGTTGTGCAGAAACTGTTCGCTCTCAGAGTGATAAGACCAATGTTTATAGTTGATGCCAGGGAATGGTATGCAGAGAGGCTCTTGCTTATCCTTATTGCTATAACAACCAAGGCCAGCCAACTTTGGTATTTGCCCTGTTGGAGGGTCGGAAGCGGAAAAGCGCAGAGGGGTCACACCTGCGGGGAGGAGCGGACAGGACAGGTGACCCAAAACTGACCAACAGGGTATTCCATCCCATCTGCCTCATGCTCAGTATAAAAGCTGAGGGATCAAAGGGTCAGCGCTCTTTCTTCAATGGCCGGCAGCCGAGGAGGACTCTGTCTCTGCGTCTGCCTTTAATCCCAATCCTGAATCGAGATCTGGAATTGTCCATTGCGGAGTCCAGTCTGAGACTTCCCTAGTGCCTGCCGGTGACATGATCGTAATCCTGGGAGCTTGATACAGTTTTGTATATATTTCATTATTTTTAAAATTATTTTATTATTAATATTTCATTAAAGTAGTTTAGTTCCTTTTAAACTCATAAGTCTCTTTCTCCCACTCCCTCCTCTCCTTGGAGAGAGAGGTGGGGGAGAGCATCTGTCATTCACCTCAGTGGCCAATCCGGCCCAAACCACAACACTTTTGCTTTTGATTTGCATTGCATCTTTATGCAATGAATAGAGGTGAAATAAGCAGTAAAATCAAAACCAATAATCATGGTCATTTGTCCTTTGCTGTGGCTGTGTCCAAACACAGAACCTAGAATGGCATGAAAAGCCTATCTTTAATGTTGATGCATGGTGAAGGATGTGCATAGTTAGCTAATTATGTTAAATGCAATTACTCTCTGTAGGTTGCCTGTATGTTCCATGTCTTCAGAGAGAAAGAAAATGTTGTTGCTCTTTGTAAGCACATCTTTTTTGATGATATCTGTTGAGGGTGTTGAAGATAAAAATGTTCTGTAATGAAGAAACATTTAGTAACTTTAATCTTCAAGGAGATGTAGTGATAATCAATAAGGATAATATTTTTTCTAGAGCATGCAGAGAAGGTACGCCTTGACTTTTGTAAGAATAATTGAAAAAAAAAAAAGATTTGGCAAGTGTATTGCACTTTTGTCAGGTCTGTGTGCTGCTATATGGAATATTTCTCATTTAATTTGATAGTCATAAAAATGCTTGACTGAAAGTTGTAGATAATGTATCGTCTGTGTTCCCAGACCTAAGAGAGAAATATTAGAGAAGTATTTCCTTTGAATATGCATTTAAGTTTTTAAATGAGGTTGCTTTGGTAAAGGACATACTCCCTTGGAGGTTTGTTTAGCACAAATATTTGTGCAATGAAGCATAAATGTTCGTACTTGTGGTTATATTTTTTTTTAAGCATTCTTATTGGCAATGTTATAGAAAAAATGTTGGAATTCAATGAGCAAAAGATGAGTGAAAATAAACGCACCTTCATGAATATTCCTGTGCACTAGAGTTAATTAGAGAATATCTAAATATTAACTAGACCAACACTGGGGGGGGGTTGATCCATAGTTACTTCTTTCTATAAATGCACATCATAGTTTACAGTTATGTCTGTTGCTGTAACTCTCATTAAATCTATTTTCCTAAAATTATTTATTAATAAAATTAGAGTATCTCTACATACCGGAGAATTTTGGGAGTGTGCTATACACTAGCCTCTGGATGGTATCCAGCTTTTAATTACCATGACATCTAGGCTTACTGTGAGGTGGGTTAGACAACATGGTACTTAAGAACATCTGCAGCCATATGGTGTTCTTTGTAGGTCAGCATTCCAAATATTGCTGGTTCTGGTGGAGTACCGGGTGATGTAAGTACTGGTGGGAGATTACAGGGCTTAACATAGGTTAGGAAGCAATTGGCAGAAAAGAGTGATCAAGGACAGCTTAAAAACCACATGTGGCTTTACTTGGGGAAGTATCCAATTTAGACAAAACCGGGTAAGGGGAAAGACAGAGGTAACCAAACTGCAGTCTAACCATGACGCTGTCTGATCTAAGGCTCTTGACCTACACTTGTGAAATTGTTCAGTGACTTTGATAACCAGGAGACACTGTATTATTGATTCATTATCTTCTCAAATTACAGTTTCGTTGAATATGGGAATTGGTTTTCTGCTTCTTAATGCCAAGGCAGTTTTACCCTAGCTACGTTGAAAGTGTGATAATGTGATTCATGTGCAGTATGGTATAGTTGCAGGTAAATTAGGGAACTGAATTAAAAGTATAAATCCTTTGTAGGTTAGCTTTTTGAGATAGCACATGTTGCTGGAAACATGGTGCACGATTCACTTTGCTGAATTTAATTGTGACCAAATTCGAGTGCTACTGCAAGTTTTAGTCGTGGATTCATGCAGCCTTTTCTGACATCATAAATAACATCTGTTGGTACTTTTTGGAACAGCAAATATGCAAGTGTGAAGCCTTGGGCATACAAAATCTGTCGTAGGCCCTTTGGTTTTGAATTTAAAAATATAAATTTATTACTTATCTGTAAATGTATCTTCTCTACAGATTTTTTCCATGTACAATTAACAGTATGCAGATGCATTTTTAGTGAAGTGCTATATGAATGAAACCCCTGAAAAACATAAAGGAAATAATTCCTTATCAAGTATATCTGCTTGGAACACACTGCCTACACTGAAATGCGGAGCCCAACGTGTATGAACCAGATTTTTACTTATTTTCATAAAACATTTGACAGCTATAAAATAACAGATCATGCTTCCATGGAAAGACATTAAAATAGCAGTAATGAAAAGCTCGCTGTGGCCTGGCATCAAATTACTCTTTACTAGTCAATACTGGAACATTTGGAGAAAAGCTGGGCGTAACACCTCTCTATCAAAGGACTATTGTGTTCATCTGTACGTTCTGTTCTTTCCAATGACAGTTTAGTATCTGCACAAAGATGTTACCTTTATTATTAGGCATTGCCTAAGATAAAACCCTACCTGCTAACACGCCTGAAATATTCTAGGCTTTACAGATCCGTTCTATCACTAATAAGAATAATTTGTAAAAAATAAGTTCAGCAGAGGAATTACTAGTTTCTCCTATTTTGAGTGGAAATAAAAAAAGAGATTATAGGTGGTGTGTGTTCTCTCCAAGGTTTTCTCTCAGGCTGGCCATGTACGTTTTCTTTGTCCTTTGTCATTGCTTGATCTGTCTGTTATGTACAGCTGCTCACAGGACCATTGACAAGGAGGAGGATGGCCACAAGACAGTATTATTGTATTTCTATTACACAAAGTTACAAATGCAAAGCCTCTCTATGGTGCAGTCACGTGTGCTGTTAGTTGAGTGTAAAATTTTTTCCTCTAATGCTCTTTGGGACGATTTGTTTAGTGATGCTATACCTCCTTCTGGATGCCCACAAGGACAGCGACAGCTGATAGGCAAAGCAAGCTGAATCAGATCTTTAA
Organism: Burhinus bistriatus; assembly: GCA_013397275.1. NCBI lineage: Eukaryota > Metazoa > Chordata > Aves > Charadriiformes > Burhinidae > Burhinus > Burhinus bistriatus. The sequence goes on along the minus strand of VYXH01009652.1, from coordinate 314,049 downwards.
GATGTTTTTTCTGCTTTTGAGCAACTTCTTTTTGGGTGGGAAACAACAGCTGACTATTTTAATGATTTGCAAACAGAGCTGACTGGATAATGTCCAAGATTGTCACAATAAATTACCCAGCAACCAATAGGAAAAATAAATTAATAATTTTGGAGCCATTACCTAAGCTTTGTTGTCAAATACTATTCTCAGACTTAGGTGAGTAATGAAACTATATAAAAAATGGAGTATTCTGAGGAGAAATTAAATTTCTATCATTGATGAATTCAATAGCCTTTGCTTATAGACTAGAGGAATATGTAAATAAGTTTTTCACCTGGTTTTAGTTCATGATAGAATCCTCCTCTTCTGTGCGCAGTGCTCTGAGAAACCATGTGCCTTGACGGGTTTGGTTTCGAAGTCTAAGTAACGCATTTGATAGAAAACTACCTGGTATTACAATGGTGTCAGTCAGCTCCTTATTATAGATGAAATCACAGATCGGAGTCATTAGAGAAATATATGGGGTTCTGCCAGGATTTCATGAAAAAGGGCATCAATTGAAAAGTTGTTTGTAGAAGCATAGTTTATACTTTTTAATAAGAATTTCTTGTATGTTTCTATTTGCACCTTTTCATTATACTTTCTTCCAATTATTAATTCAAGATGGTTCTACAATGTACGCTGGATGATTGAAAACAAAGGGTAAGTAAATGCCACAAACTTTTTTAAAATGAAAATATAGAGTTTATCTATCACTAATAAAAAAAACTAACACTGGGAGAAAAATTCTGCACAGCAAAAGAAAAACAGTTCTTGAAACACAGATAATGTTTATAACATTTCCAAGCAATAGTAGGAAATAACCAAGGCATTGCCACCCACATGATTGGCATTTTAAAAAAGTAGTGGTTTATACCAAATTGCTGTGATAAGATGTTAATGTTTGAAACCTGGAACAGATTTCTAATTCCAACTTTGACTTTGCAGCCTTCTGTAGTGAAGTCACTCATGCTATGTGTTTATGTTTGTTTCCTTGCCACAGAGCTTATATATTCATGTGTGTGTGAAGGATCTGATTGTTTTGCAGGACTGTGCAGTATGGGGATATTGGATAGCAGAAACATGTGTCCTGAGAAAATGTTTTCTAACATGCCTATTGGACAGCAGGGTTATGTGCTCAGAAAACCAGTTTTGTTTTTGCCACAGTGAATAGCATTTCTTACAAAATTTCCTGGTTTAAAATCTTGTATGCATTGGTAGTAATGCTTCTGGATTGAGTGTGAACACAAAAGGAAATGATAGGCTGTTATCCATATTTCTCGATCTTATGTGGCACACAGCTGAACAATAAAACTGATGGATGGGACCTCAAAAATAAATCATTTCTGGAACAGTAGCAGGGGGTTTGCATCTCTTTTTACAAATATTTTTTTCTACTTGTTCACTCAGGCCAGGATAGAGGGGGGTGACATGTTCAAAGTGTGGTCATCCAATTCAAAATCCCTTTCCCTCCTAATTGCCACATCCTGGGTCAGTGAATGTCAGGGTCTAGATATGTTAGATGAAACAGCTCGTTTTGTTTGGTTTTAACCCGCTACCTAATAATTTCATCTAATGCACTATACTTGTATTTTCACATAGAGAACAGCACTAACAACCTTATTCTTCCTGTTGCTCATGGTTTCATAGACTCCTGTAAAATCATCCCTTGATCATACCATGTATCTCTAAGCCAGATGGTGCAATCTTATCCTACTTAGTTTTCCTTAAATAAAAGATATTCTATACCTTGTTCCAAAAAATGTTTGGAGAAATAGCTTTTTCTTTTCCTTACTGCTGTCAGAGCAGAGGTGCTTGTTTGTACATAAAATAGGTGATCCAAGGTTATATCAATGACAATATTCTTGCATTCTGCCCTGCCATTTTGGCCTACTTTCCTCTTGCAAAGTGCCAGTTCATATAGGTGTGGACAACATTAGTGTTATGTATTTTTTGCATGCCACCTGCTGAATCAGTCAATCTCACACACACATATGCACACATATTTCGCAGTTTCTTGTGATATAGTAGCCTCAATGCACAAACTGTACTTCAGTTTCAAAGAAAAATTTACTGGCAAGCATTTTATTTCATGAAATATGTTGTTCAATGCTGAAGTGACTAGCTATATGTCTGTTAAAATTCAGTTTCATTCGTCATCTGTTCTTTATCTGCTTCATTATTATCTGGGTTCCTACTATAACTTTTATCTGGGTGCCATTGCATGCAATTACATTTCCAGAATAGGGGATACTTTTCTGTTACTTGTGACGATGGATTTTCATTGGATATTATAAATAAACCTTTTGACCTAAATTATTCTTTCCTCTGTACATTGACCTTCTGTGATTTGTTTTGCTGAGTAGATTTAGTGTGAAAGCATGGAAAAAAATCCATGATTTTTTGAGACTACTCTTTCATTTTGATTCTTTTGTTGCTAAGATCAAAAGATTTATTAATAGGGATCGTACTATAAGAAATAACCTCTACGTGTTTGGAAAGGCTTCTCTGCAGAATCATGCTTATCATTTAAGTAGAGCTATTTCATTAGAAGTTAGTGAATCTTTTAATAAGGTCAAGTATGCATTTTCTTTACACTATTCAAATAATGCTCACATTTTTATTCTCTTTCTTCTGTCTGTTATTATGCCATCTTATATTAGTGCCTTGGTTTTTCCTACTGTACACTGCCCAGTCTCCTTCATGTTATCTTTCTGCTCTTCTCCTTCACTATCAACAATATCCACACTCTAAATTTCCCATGTAAACTTCTCTATAGGACATAACTTTCTATCAACTGGGATTTTAACATAACCCTGATAATGAAACCGTCCTTTCTCATTGTGCGTAATGCTAGGTGTTTTACTGCAGTAGGTGTGCGTTAGTGTTTATACACATCTTTTACATGTTCATATTGTCCTGTGTCAAGTATAATTATCACTTTCTAGACTGAAATGTTCTCTTTTGAGTGAACTGTGTGTAAATTGGTTAAAATGCATGGTGTAGGTGTGGAGGGTGCAGTGAGCTGGGTTGTTGAGAAGTTGCATAATTGAAGAATGAGTGAATGAGTGGTGCATAGGTAATATCTGGCAGCACATACTTCTAGAATTTGGGGTTTATTTTAGGAAAATATTTATGAAGTCATAATAGGTTTTGCATTTACCCTTGGTGCTACAGAGAGACTGATATATATTAGCTGTACAATTACAAGGGGAAATTTTGAACTGTTCATTTCATAGACAGTTGTCCAAGAACTAAACACCTTAGAGCGAGAATTTCCTTTACAAATTCATTATATATTCCTGTTAGTTGTTTGCAGTTTTCATAGCTCTCATTGAGTTTGCTTCCTGGTCAGAACTGATACTTACTGTACAAGGAATTTAGTAGTGGTATTATCTGTGAAGCCTCAGGGGCTCAGAAGGACCTACTCCAAGAACCACATGCAAATCCTAATGCTGCAACTTGAGCTAAACAAAATTTTCTAATAGAATTAGCACACAGCACAAACACAGAGGAGGAAAGAACGAGATATTTTAATGTGCATCTTGACCTCTGGGAACTGAGAAGAGCTAATGTACAAAGACCTTTAAGTCCACCAGCGATAAGTAGTAATGAATGGAGTGTAAAACACAGCATCTGTTTAACATAGCAGAACACTGCCAAACTATTGAGGACAAGTAACTTCCCGGCTCTAGTCTGGAATATATTGAACAGCTTGAGCCAAAGAACAATCAGCTTATTGGCAGGGGGTGGAAAAATGTACTTGGCTTTCCCCTCATATAAATAAATAGCTGAGAGGAATACAGCGACATGGATAAAGAAAAAAAACAAAGAAAAAAACCACTGTATTAAAACATGCATTGATTTTTACCCATTGGGATTGAGAGTAGCTTAATCTCTCTAATATCTAACACTGCCTAAAAATGAGACAGATTCTGAATATGTAAAACAAAAACCAAACAAACCTCTTGAAATAGGTTAGTCTAGTTGCAGTTGCTACCCACACTTGGATGCAATGAAGAAATGGGAAATGATTTACACATGGCCACCCAGTGAAGATGCTAGAAAATTGCCAACTCTGACATCAAGTGAGAGGAAGATGGTGATTAACACCACATGTTGTACTAAAAGGGTAGTTTTGCATTCAGGATGAATCACCAGACAGCAATGTGCAACTTGCCTTTTACCCTCTGAGTGAAAGAGATGAAAGGAGTAAGAGAAAGTGAAGACGAGCTGGTGAATATTGCAAAGGCAGAGAATAGCTACTAAACTTTTAAGGAGTGAAAAGGACAGAGTTTTCCTAGTTTTTACTTCTTGCTGACATAGGGTGAAGACTTCTCATGTTCATTTAGTTTAGTCTTGAAACTTGTCAGTTTTCCCTGGAATCAATAGTTTAAATAAATGTTGCTCTCTTGAGAAAGAAGTAAAAATGGTCTTGGTAATATATTCACATAAACACTCTGCTTTGTAAGGAGGTTATTGTACTAGCACAATTTTTATGAGAGAATATTGAAATTTTATTTTTTTCTTCACAAATATGGTGGCATTTCTTCTCCAAATAGAAACCTTTATACATTGCAAAAGCAAAGTTAATAGGTCTCCATATGCATCTGAAAGAGTTACATGTAAAGCACTCCTCTCCCTTTTATACATGCCTTCTTCCATTTGACTGAATTATTCATTGATCTTTCCTATGCATGGAATGTTTTCCTGTAAATATCTCTGGGTTATTTTTGGCAGAGCCTAGGCTCGTAGCATAAATCGTGTTGGAAGGGACCTCAGTAGGTCTCTAGTTCAACCTCCTGCTCAACACAGGGTCAGCTATGAGATCAGACCAGGTTGCTCAGAGTTTACCTGGTCTGGTCTTGAAAACCTCCAAGGGTGGCAATGGCAAAACCTCTCTGGGCAGCCTGTTCCACTGCTTGGCTGTTTTCATGACAAAAACCTTTCTTTATACCCAGTCTGAACTTCTAAGCTGTGTTTTTACAAATTAGACCCATTGTCTCCCATCAAGTACCACTGTAAAGACCCTGGCTCCATCCTCTTGATAACCTTTTCTCCTGTGTTGAGCAATTGACTTCTCTACTGTTTGTCACTTCTAGTAAGCATGAGTCTTAAAAACAGTCAGCTTTACTGCTTTACACTTCCTTCTTTTAATCTTCTTTGAAGTATCTGGCACTTTGCAGGCACTACAAAAAACCCAAAACATTGCAGCCTGAACAAAAGCATTGCAATAATTTCTAGACTGCTCTTCTACCTGCATTGTCTTCCTTTCTGACCCGTGACTCGAGTTGGTTACACTGATGCTTGTGCAGTGGTGCCTGATTTTAGCGTAAAACTTCAAGAAGAGCATTTGAGTGCCTGCCAGGCCTAGCTCAGGCATAATTTCAATTGGACAGTTATTTACTTTTGTGCTACCTGATGAACCTGCCCTAAGCTTGTGATGAACTTTGTGTAACAGTAGGGCAAACAAGCTCTAGACAAAAATAGCATTAACTGGTAGCGAGGACACTTATGTTTTGCTATTTTTCAGCACAAATGAGGGAAATAGTTACAGAAATGTCTTGCCCTGGATCATGCAGGTGGGAATTGAACCTAGCTCTTCAGACAGAGATGCAAATACCACAGCCATTCCATGTTGTCCCTGTACCCTTCCCTGCCACCACCCCAAGTTCAGGCTGCTTCTTGCTGATGAAGGTCAGAATGTTTTCCAGGGTGTAAGTCTCAGCAGAGTTTTGTCTGTGCGCCTGTGTGAGAGAGACTGAGACTGGTGGGGTGCCGTAGCTGCCTCTCCTTTCAACTTCCACTTCTGAATCTTCCTGAATTACTGTGACACTTCATGGCTTCCAGTAAGGGTATTAAAATCGTGGTGTATAAACCTCAGAAAGGAACCATCAGAGGAATGCCTGTTGTATAAAAAATGAGCTAATATGACCAAGAATCTAGTATTCCTTTTTTCTCTCGGTTGTCATATTATTGCTGTCCTCTTTAAAAGGTCTTGTATTCTGTGCCTGTTGAGATAGCAGGAAGTCATGCGATATTGATGGTGATTTCCTTTTCCTTAGCATAGAAATTAAGAATAGTATAAATCAGGCACTAGCAATATTCAAATGGGGTAATGTCTTTTAAACATTCCCAGCAGCAAACTAGCAGTAAAGGTTAGGGCTATACATGATTCAACAACATGCTGCTTTCCACGTACGTATCACAACTGAAATAGTGATACATGAAACTATGAAACTGGAGGCCAGGATATCTCTTAGGTGTGTCTGTTAAAATAATGAAACAAAAGAGCAGCTCACAAGGTTAGTAATGGCATAAAGAATCTTTTTTTCACTCTGGTTATTATGACAAAAATTTGTTACTATCTGACAGCTGTCTGGCTCTTTGTGTTCAATAAACGGATGGGTCTGGCTGATGACTTGTGGGCAGCTGGCCACACCATCCAGCTGGCACTCCCTGACAATCATTCAGGAAGGCCAAGTTTTGTATGGGTGTAGATGTGCAGTGCTACTCTTATGCTTAAATCTGTCCCCTTGTGGCCATGATTAATGTAATTTGTCTGTCAGATGTGGAGGCAGCTTGCATTGCTACTACCCGTGCTGTACTTGTCTCTGCTTTAATGGAGTGGTTCAATTTCCATGGCTGTATTAGTCTGGCACCTTTCTCAAGCACAATAAAAATTCCTTGAAGATGTCACGTGTGCATTTTTACTTAATTACCAAAACAGTATTTCTCAATTAAAAAAAAAAAAAAGAGAGCGATTATTGTATTAACTGACTTCTCATATAGAGTGTGATTTGATGCAGTGGACAGGCAGTTAGTAATTAGTCACAAAAGTCAAAGGGCCTTTTTTTTTTTTTTTAACATGAAATCTGCCAAAGCCACCTACTGCTCTAAATCTTTGGGACATAATTTTGTGTCATGCAAAGATGCCTCTACTTGCTTTGTCATTTTGGCAAGGTGATTCTCAAAAGGATTAATGAACCTGGAGAGAGGAGTACGTTAAGGCAGGTCTGTTACTTTACTGGCTATGCTTAAGGTTAGTTTGGGTATCTCTGCATAGTGTTGCATTATGTGGTACTAACAGAGCACGATACATCTAAAGAATAACTTTTTGTCAGACCAGACTCTTGGTTCTCTTGTGGTTTGGCTTGGTTTGATGTTCTACTGCCAAGGGATCCGAGTTACTCAATGTGTGATAACCTGCTTGAACTTTGGAAATCTGAATGTTTAGGTCTTGCTTGCAACTGGCATCAGATCTTCTTCATGTGACCAGCCAAGTATGGAAGAAAGATCAGCCGCAGAAAGCTCTTCTTCTTGCCTATGTTGAATATATCTGGCCTCCCTGCTCTTGTAAGCTTTTATTTCAGACATTGCCTTACAATTCCAATAAGTCTAAAGTAAATGGAGGGAAAAGCCTCCAGTCATACCACCCCAAAATTATCTCAGCCTTCTCCAAACCAGCCTGTGTAACATCTAGAAGAACTCCTAGGAAACCCAGAGAAAGCGTTGCATGTAGTGCACACCACTAGTAAATCTGAACCATGCAGCAGGTAGGCACTGGCAATAAACATCTCTCACTTGTCATATTGTAAAGAGAACTTACCTGAATACAGGAACTGTAGTTTCAAAAAATAGTTCTTAGAGTTTTGAAATAGGGACTTGCCTATCCTGCGTAGGTACCCCAGGCTACTAAATATTGTGGAGCCTTTTCTGTTTTAAATCACAATGTTAATTCTTGACTGGAAAAAGCTCAACCTTTTCCAATTAAATGTCTTACGAAAACTGACAATTTCTTTAAATAAAGAAAATTTTTTTAAAAAATCTTATAGTAACGCTGGTGAAGAATGCTAGTCTGTGAAAGCTACTGTTATTAAGACGTAAAATCAATACTGCCTAAGCTGATGGACTTTTAAGATCCATTTGAGAGCTTTTACACCCTTGTTAGTTTTTAATCCTCGAGTCTGAGTATCACCCCATACAGTTATAGCATACTATATATCTATCTAAATTCTCCCTGAAGTGTTAAGTGGACATATTTTTTCCTTCACAGCACATAGACTGTGGTAGTGGTGAGAGCTGTCAAACTCCTGTGCGGTCTGCCTGGGGTAGGTGAAATGAATCCAGTCTATGGTATATTAGGCTTGTGAACTATTTTTAAAATGGAAGCTGTTCTATAAATATTTTAGCATAATTAGAATGATTGGGAGAGAACTCCCTATGGAAATAAGCGTGGAGCCTGGTTGGCTGCTGCAGGCTTTCCAAGGTGCCACCTGCCACAGACATATAAAAGGTATAAAGAGCTCAGTCAGCTTTAAAGGTAGGTGAAATAAGCAGTTGCTTATCCTAGTAAGGTGATATGGCTTGCAAAGAAAGAAAGAAAATTTGATCTGGTGGCACATTTGCTATTTGCTGGCAATGAATATTTGCTGCTAAAATTGTCAAAATGTTAAAGCTAATCTTTCTAACCCTTTACAGAGGGAAGGAGAAAACACTTGGAAATAAGTCTTCGTAACAGCACCTGTTTCAACTTTGTTTTGTAGAATTTGTGGAAAAAGGAGAAGAGTGGGCTTAAAATAGCTGAATGCAAGTTTATCTATGGCTTGTTAGCTTTATCAAACCAACCAGATATGGATGAAGATGCCCAAGGGAAACAGGATTTATTGCACAGGTAGAAAGAAATTGTAGGCAGAAAGAGTAGTGCCTTACCCTCTTTCCAGGTAATAGTAGTCTGTTTTGGCTAAAAACATGTTTGTTTGATACAAAATAAGGAAAAGCAGGACTTAATTGAATCTACCTGCTGTAAGAATCTTCTGTACGTTTTTATCTCGGGACTCTAGCATCTTCCTCATGTAGGAATGGACAATGGAGTGAAAATGCATAACTGTAGTGATCTAAAATGTTGGCTGTCAGGTGTCATGAGAGTGCACTTCTGTTGAACGGTTTTTGACATGGTGCTAGTTAAGTGTTTGAAAGAAAGCCATTTTTGAAACTAGTATAATACCCATGTGAAGTGGTCCTTTGGCTAAGGAGACAAGGTATGAATTCAAAATAATCCTTCAGGTGGTATGTTTTGTTTTGTTTTGTTTTTTTTTAAGTGCCTGTACACATACACTGTAGTTGTATTTAAATAGATCCATAAATTTCTTGCTTATTATATGACATTGTTTGGGAAACTTCATCTGTCTTATTTGGCTGATAGAAAGCTGAGCAAATGCTTAGGTGTTGAGAATAGTTAATCACCTCTTCATGTTTACCGTGGTCTATATAGTTGATCATGCCCCAGACTCTTCCTGTCCCTTTCAGATGAGTTCTTAGTTTCTTTATCCTTAAAATGTGGCCATATTTCAAATTAATAGTTTTGACAAATATTTGAAGTGCTTTGAAGGAAGTATGAAGATGGAAGGGACTAGAGAAGTGCAAACTGTTATTACTATTATACTTTAGCTAAAATTAAATTTTGCTCTCTCTAGAGAAAAAATCTGCCAAAGTTAATATTTAATCCAGTGGTCTATCAGTAATTTATTCAAGAAATACATATAAACCACAAAAAACATGCAGTAGAAATGTTCAGGTGTTGAAATCTGTGTAATTTAGCCTTTATAAACTTTACATTTTAAAGGAACCAACAGATTCATCATTAATTTTGGGATGATGTACAGAACATTCTCTCCCCCTTTCCATCTGTCTTGGAAGATTATCTTTTGCTTTGTCTTCCCCCCCCCCCCCCCCCCCCCTTGCTCTAATGGCTCTTGTGATAGACTTTAGTTAACTTCTTTGGATTTTTTTTTTTCCTTGCTAACAGNCCCCCCCCCCCCCCCCCCTTCAGAGCAAAAATGCTAAGTAATCCTGAAGACATGAGCTGTATTTATAGTCCCCCAGTTAGCTCACTGAGAGAAGCATTAATGCAAATCAGTTTATGCCTTTTAAAGAATGCTGCAATCATGTGATGCCTTTCTCAGGCATGAAAGACAAGATATATCAAATTTAGAGGCTCATGATATAGGTATATCCTCTTAAACAAAAACCTTTGCTGTCATGAAATGAGAAGTATGCAATAAGGAAAAACAAAAGTGATGGATTTATATTAGCTTATAAGTGTGTAATTTGGGGAGGGGAGCTAATAAAAACCTGTTAGACTATCCCCAACTCCTGACAGTCACATAATTTGTGTAAAGTCTACGCTGCTATTTGTTAATATGGTTGCTATGGCAACTGAAACCTTACATCTCTTCAAGGCAAAAGTCAGAAGTGCAGTGAGTGTGGAAACACAAGAACCATCTTTACACATATACAAATGCATGCTTTGTCTCATCTCCCTCTTTTCACAATAGATAATGACTGAAGCTTTTCTCTTCCATTTTCTTTTCCATTCTGGCACTGGGAAGGGTAACTGTGAGTGCTAAGTGGTAAAATGTGAAACCCACTGGGGAACTGAGAGACTACTACCTGCTGGACTGCCAGTGATTTCTTCGACAGATGGTATCAGGTCCCAGAAGAGTCTAATTGGCTTATCATAGCCAATGCACGTGCTACGAGTGCTTAGATAAAGCCAGCAAATACACATTAGCTTGATGACTTGATTTGTAGCTGTGCTTTTAAAGAAAAATACAGGCAAGACAGGAAAACCCCATGTGAAAGTACTGGATTCGAGCCTCTTGGAGCCTGCAATCTTTTGCTGGAGTCCTGGTACAAATTGCTAAAAGCATCTACGGTCAATCTTACAGGCTGGCACAACCTGTGCGTTTGTGTGGGAAACTGTGCTGTCCCTACTATAGGAGTTAGCCTGCTGCATCACTGGTAAACTGCCAAAGCCTGGGTGACTTCATAGGAGCTGTCTCAAAAGATCCCTCTGAGGTAAATGTGTCTTTTATGGCTTTTTTCTAAAGAGCATCCATTTGAAGATCTTGGCATATGCGACGTTTAAGGTCCAACTCCTCTGGTCCTCTGACTGGCATTTGCACAAGGAAAGACTAGACTGCTGAGCTGGCTGAGGAAGTGACAGGTGAAAAGCAGCTTCTAGCAAGGTCTGGACTGGGGAATTGATAGGATCAGCTTGCTCTCGTTCAGCAGGGAATTCAGCTCAATGTGTCAGAATAAAAAAATCTGGTTGAAAATACAGGATTTTTTTGCTCCTATCCAGTTATTTCCCATTTCAAAAGATGTTCTGAAGTTAAGCATCTGTGAGGACTCTCAGGGGTTGTTCTGAGGGTCAAAGGACTTCAGAAATCCAAAGAACAGAGTGTGGCTGATCTGAAGGTGGTTTTGGCCAGAGCATAATGCAGCTGTACCAAGGATGTAGTAGATTAAGTCATTCTACAGTTCCAGTCCGCTGTACCAACTGGCACAGCCAAATGATTCATTGCATGTAAGGGGTTTTGGTATTTTTTTTTTTATTGCCTTTAAAAAATATATTGGCAACTGTGCCATCGTGAAGCTTCCTGTAGGTCCACAATGTTGCCTCAAAAATAAGAGCTATCAGATCCTCAGGCTGATATGTGCTAAATGTCTTCTTTGTTACCAGTCTGAGTGAAGATGCTAAGGAGATGCTGGTAGATGGCCCATCTGTGTGAACACAAAATAGGACCTCTGTTGGCATATCACATTGCCTCATCATCCATCCTCACTACATTCCCATATATATATATATATATATAAAAATATATATTCATATATAAATAGATGAAATAGAAATATTAATGTTCAATCACTTAGACTTTTTTTTTTTTAAACTAAATTCAAACACAGAGGCACATGTCTCATGGGAGTTGTCAGGGAAGATCAGCTAATGTTTCTAAAGCATTGTCATGATCTGTAAAATATTCATGATTCATATACTGTAGTTTAAGGAAAGTCATGAAATATGGGAAATTGTAATTTTGTGGGAGGTGGTATAGTCTCATTAATGAGCTATATCTGTCGGTTTTAATGAGCACAAGGACTTTTCCCAGTTTCTTACTACAGGACTTATCAACAAAATAATTCTGTAGCTGTTGGTAGGGTTTTCTGAGTTTTTCAGTTTTATTGCAAGGCTGCAATTGAATACTCAGTGTTGAGAAAAATAACTAAACCTGTTTGTAGTTAAACCATNAGTTAGCCTGCTGCATCACTGGTAAACTGCCAAAGCCTGGGTGACTTCATAGGAGCTGTCTCAAAAGATCCCTCTGAGGTAAATGTGTCTTTTATGGCTTTTTTCTAAAGAGCATCCATTTGAAGATCTTGGCATATGCGACGTTTAAGGTCCAACTCCTCTGGTCCTCTGACTGGCATTTGCACAAGGAAAGACTAGACTGCTGAGCTGGCTGAGGAAGTGACAGGTGAAAAGCAGCTTCTAGCAAGGTCTGGACTGGGGAATTGATAGGATCAGCTTGCTCTCGTTCAGCAGGGAATTCAGCTCAATGTGTCAGAATAAAAAAATCTGGTTGAAAATACAGGATTTTTTTGCTCCTATCCAGTTATTTCCCATTTCAAAAGATGTTCTGAAGTTAAGCATCTGTGAGGACTCTCAGGGGTTGTTCTGAGGGTCAAAGGACTTCAGAAATCCAAAGAACAGAGTGTGGCTGATCTGAAGGTGGTTTTGGCCAGAGCATAATGCAGCTGTACCAAGGATGTAGTAGATTAAGTCATTCTACAGTTCCAGTCCGCTGTACCAACTGGCACAGCCAAATGATTCATTGCATGTAAGGGGTTTTGGTATTTTTTTTTTTATTGCCTTTAAAAAATATATTGGCAACTGTGCCATCGTGAAGCTTCCTGTAGGTCCACAATGTTGCCTCAAAAATAAGAGCTATCAGATCCTCAGGCTGATATGTGCTAAATGTCTTCTTTGTTACCAGTCTGAGTGAAGATGCTAAGGAGATGCTGGTAGATGGCCCATCTGTGTGAACACAAAATAGGACCTCTGTTGGCATATCACATTGCCTCATCATCCATCCTCACTACATTCCCATATATATATATATATATAAAAATATATATTCATATATAAATAGATGAAATAGAAATATTAATGTTCAATCACTTAGACTTTTTTTTTTTTAAACTAAATTCAAACACAGAGGCACATGTCTCATGGGAGTTGTCAGGGAAGATCAGCTAATGTTTCTAAAGCATTGTCATGATCTGTAAAATATTCATGATTCATATACTGTAGTTTAAGGAAAGTCATGAAATATGGGAAATTGTAATTTTGTGGGAGGTGGTATAGTCTCATTAATGAGCTATATCTGTCGGTTTTAATGAGCACAAGGACTTTTCCCAGTTTCTTACTACAGGACTTATCAACAAAATAATTCTGTAGCTGTTGGTAGGGTTTTCTGAGTTTTTCAGTTTTATTGCAAGGCTGCAATTGAATACTCAGTGTTGAGAAAAATAACTAAACCTGTTTGTAGTTAAACCATGTTTTTTCATCTTCCTTTTTTTTTCTTTTTTCCTTTTGTCCATTTTCTCATGGTTCTCTAAATAACAGAAGTGTTTCTCTAGATGCTATATGAAGCCCTTTAGTGTCTGTCTGTGAAACAGCACTGACTTCGCAGCTTATCAGTGCTTGTCAGTACTCCTTCTGGACCTTCCACCCACTATGATTTGCCAGAAGGTGAATCTGGCAAATTTTTCATGCAGCTGCTTAGTTAAGCTGGTTAGGAAAGCCTGCCTTAGCCATAAAAATAAGCTATTCATTTATGGGTTGTGTAGTCTCCACGTTTTCAAAAATCTTCATTGTCCTGCATTGAAACTGCTTTTTTCTGCTTCAGGAGCTCCAGAATGTGTGTGTCCTCAGTGGACAGCCTAACTTAAAAACAATAACAAAAACAAACAAACAAAAATCCTCAGAGAAGCTAATTGTCTCTGTTTGTCTTTGACACATGATATGCCATCCAGGAAAAAGTAGCAAACATAAAAACACACGTTAAAAAAACCCCCAAAGTTCTTGTCAGTTTTTTGCAAACTTGCAAATGCAAGAGGATAAAACCCTGAATTTGAAAGACTCTATAAGCTCATCAGGTGCCGACCATATAGGGAGAATAATTCTGAATCTAAAAACAGAATTACAAGAATTTTTTCCTGGTGTAGTTATTGCAAGATTTGAAAGCCAGACACCTTCAAATGAGCCTGGGCACAGAGATGCTGCATCAGATGGCAAAAGGAAATTATCCTGTGGAGAATGACTTTCAGAGATTCATTGGATCCATGTAGTTGCTGTTAGCATACTGCGAACAGGGGCACAGAAGCTGCTTTTGTTGACTTACACAATGAGATTATAGAAGAGTGGAGATTATAGAAAGGGAGCAGACCCAGGAACCCACAGAGCATTATTTATTGAGCATGATACTGAAACAGAACTGCCTACAAATCCTTATTCAGTTCCACAGTTCCTTGTAGGCTTAGGCACAGATTTACACACCTTTTGCAACATTTGCTGACTACTTGTGGGATAGGTTGGTTTGTAACTCTCCAGCACCTGGTCAGCAGTCTATATGACAAATAATATTCTGATTTTTGTCATGCTTGGATTTTGTGTTCTGTTTCAGTTTACAAGTTGTTTTCAATAGGAACTTTGTTTTTCCAGTTGCTATCATGTTCGAAAGTTAGAAAAATATGAGTATATATCAATTAGCTGCACTGTTCTTAAATCACTTCTTGTATGAAACCATGAAGTTTGCAGTTAAAAACTTGTGTAGGTGCGCTCTTCTGGAAGCAAACAGGTATGTCAAAAGATTTCTCTGAACTAGTTATGTATAGGGGGAGCAAGCAGTCTACAGAAACCAATAAAGTGGCACCCTGTGTGTCTAAATCAGCAAGCAACCGGAATTTGATTAAAATTGATATTGGATTCAGCAAGTCAGAGAGTTCTTACCTAGAACAATCTATAAAATTAATCAGCCACAAAATACTACATGCAGATTGGCAAGGTCTTCACTCAAGAAGTTTTAGAAAATAAGCACGACTGGCACTTCAGATCCCCAGCATGTATGAGAACAATATGCTTCACAGCAGTTTGTCACAAAACAGCATGCATATTAGCAATTCATTACTCATTAAGAGTGCCACATGTGCAATAAATGCACATACATAGGAGCGCTGCTTCATTGTATAGACTGGTTACGGTGTCCATTGTCACTTAGAGTGCCCTCTATAAGTAAATGCTTGCTTCTGGTTTCACAGATGCTATTTGGAGCGCAGCAGGGTGTAAGCCTACACGAGAAGTTTGTTGTGGTAGCTTAAAGGCATCAGCATCAGCATTGCAACTGCCCATTGTACCACCCCTGGAGACCCCTAGGGAAAGTAATGTGATTTTAGTTTAGTCCATACTAAAAGTTTGGATTTTAAGTTCTGTGGTAAAACCTCAAAAGCTGTGGCAGGACAGGCTAGATGAGTTCCTCTGTAACTCTACATGCCAGTAGAGACCTGGCTGGGAGCAAAGTTCCTAGTCAGTGATCATATGAAAAGAAGTTATGTGTTTCTCTAGTTGCAAAAAGCCAGATGTCTTCAAAGCACTATTGTTAGGTATGTCATTGGTGCTTCCCACACTGGTGTTCATAAACCTTCTTCTCATGAAGAAGTACAAGCTCTGCAGAATGAGGGAGTAGTACTCCTTGCAATTTTCAGCTCTAGCTAAACAGTCTTCACCATAGCATTAAAAATCTCCATCCCAGGTTGCTCCAGGCCAGTAACCCAGGAGCTTATTTCCCAACCTTTCATTTATTAACCATGAACCTGTATGTTAGATGGCCTGGGGGAAGGTAGTTTATAGACTTTTATGCTGAATAGGGCTTTCTGTTGCCATACTGTGATGCTGAAGGAATGGGACAAATTTTTTGTCCAGGTCTGTGACAGGTTCAGACTGGATTATTTCACGCTGAGCTTCTGGAGTAACTATGTCTGCAAACCAACAAAGTCCTACGTTGCGCTAATTGGCCTACTTACCAGGTACACAGAGAAATTCTGTCCCAGAGTTGTCAAAATCTGTTTTATAACCTTCTTGGCAGTTTCCAATGTCCTTACACATTGCTGCAGTCCCCAAAAGGGCTTTCCTGGACTGTTTGTGCAGTAGATGTTTCTCTGGATATCCTTCTGAATTGCTGCATCTGCTGGCTGCAGTCAGCAGGCTCTCCCTTAGTCCATGCACCCAGCCCTCTGGAGAGGGTTCCACAGGGGATGTGACCTTAGTGAGACTGAACGGTGGGGTGGATGGAGGTATATAGTTTACTGCAATTCAGAATAATATTTACTGTTGTTCAAACGACTTTATAATAACATATTTTGAAATAGTCTCACAATCCTGAGAAGGTAGTAATGAGTGTTGGTTTTTTGTGGAACCTCGTTTCTCATTGCTCAGGTCTAGTCCTTTTGCTCACATGATTCTTTAACTCAAGGTCAGTTTGTTCATTAGTAGAAAGCGTTCCCTTCTCCCCAAAGTTTAGTTTCTAAGCCTCAGAGATACTACATTCTAAGACAGTGGATGGTTAGAATTGATTTTAGAAAACTGTTGTTCAGGATCATTGTTTATTATGTTCCAAGGTTGCTACACCATACTTTTTCATAATTACAATCTCCACTTCACCAGTGTGTTTTGAATGTTTGAGTGATTTGAACTGAAGTAGGTTTTGGCTTCGTGTGTTGTTCTTTTTTTCCTTTTTTTCCCTCCCCCCTCCCTTGCCTTAATTAGAAATTAATTATAGTAGATAACTAAGTATAACTGAATGCCCTTTAAGTATAGAGTGTAATCATTTGTCTGAATCATGCTGCATGTTTTGACTTCAAAAAATTTGGCCCTCATAGTTAATTTATAAGTTCTCATTTGTGCTCGGGCTTTAAATGAGTGTTAGCAGATGTTGGCAAGAGGAAGGAACTAACCACTGTGCAAGTTTGTGTCCCATACTTGGTGACTTCCAGCAAGAATTCTTGATTAAAAATCACTCTTCCTCTTTTTGGTTCGGTCAGCAGAACATTGAATCTAATTTTATACCAGTACTGACCTAATTTTAGGAAACTAAGTTCCTGTGGGGCCTGTATTACTCCCTAGCCTATTTTCTGTGAGCCCCTCTTACAAGGGAGTATCTGAGGCTTGCCTTGGAGTCTAAAAACCTTAACCAAAGGCAACACTTACAGCTATTTTCCTGTAGGCTCTTCTTGCTTGTGTGAGATGTACCCTGCCGTAACCTTTCCTTTAAGGTTTTGTTTAGGCAGTGGTTATTGTGGTTGATTGCTGCTTGTGGTCACAGTAAGGGATGGAGCACAAAGGGAAATCAAATTATCTGAATTTCTTTCAATTAAATACATTTCCCAATCATGCTTATTTTGAATGCTAGTATTCAAGCCCGCTTGAGTATCTCTCATTATGATGTGAAAGTTTAGGTCTATAAATAATAAATTAAATACATCATAGCTAACTAAACAAATGGTTTCTAGGAAAGGCAAGTGATTTCATTCACTCACATCCTTATTTATTGCACAAACACGCAAATGGGGGAGTTATCTTCAACCATTTGTCTTGGATCACAGACAATCCCTTCTTTTCTTAAAACAGTGATGATTCTTACAACAGCTAGAGAACAGAGTGATCTGAAAGAAAGGAAGTGCTCCTTTCAGGGAAGCTAAGCACAATACCATGCCTGCTTGCCTTTGACACAGCAAAATGCCATTGTTCGGCTACTGCTTGCACGCTTTTCCTGTTTCAGTGTACCTGAGTTGTCACTGTTGAATAGTATCCATTGTCTGTGATAAGCTGTGAATAGGGGATGATGAAGTGGTGGCTTCCTGGAAAGGTGCAGAATTAATCTTCAGAATTTCCCATCCCTTATAAAAGGCCTTCTGACAATGTGAAAACTGACAAGTGTGAGCGTTGTTAAAATTCATGCAGCTCGGAAGAAAGCCCTGTTGGATTGTCCATTTAAGCACATTTTTAGCCTGGAAGCTTTTACTAGCTGCTTACAAATATATTGATTTTTAAAAAGAAATTATTGACTTTTAAAACCCTGGAGTCAGCTGCTGCCTGGCTTATTGGAGACATTTGGTTATATATATTCACAGACATCTAGGGAAGAGCTGGCAGGTTTGAGTCAGACCCTAATCAATGATCAGAAGCAAGGGGTGGGGGACGAACGCACAGTATTTACATGAACTATAATTACACAAGACTGACTGCAGAAGGCTGAGATACCACTTACAGGACATCAGTCTACATTCTAGAGCAGGGGACCTCAAAATTTGTTTCCTCACTTCTTCCACCCCTTCTCTGGCACAATTCTCATACCATCTGCAGTTTGAAAAAGTTGGTTTATGCTTCTCTTCTGTGCCTGTCCCACATGTACTGTCGTAACAGTTAGTAATAACTTTTGTTAGTAATATTAGGCCCTACCCTCTAAGCAGTTTACTACGCACAGAAATGTGTGTGATTGTCAGTTTCTGAATGAGGGCTGAATGGATGTACCACTAATTGTTGTATTTACCAGAGGAGGACTGGGCTATTTCTGCTGTGTCTTGTTGTATTTACATTTTCATCTCAGAAAATAAATTGTTTCCTAAGTTCATGCAGAGGAACAATTTTCTGGCTGTCAAAACATATCAAGAAGCAGTATATGAATGGAATATTAGTTACTGTGAGTTAACACTACAGATCTGAGGATAAAAAACAATGCTGTTATTTAGCCACTATAGATTGATGATAGATTAAATAATACCTATTGGGTTGGTTTTCTATTGATTTTTCTTCTGGTTTTCCTTACTTAAAATGCTCAGTTAATATCACAGGATTTCTCATCCCCAGCAGGTTAACTGGCATACAAGGCTTGGCTCTGGCATATCGAAGACATTCAGTGAAGAGAGATTGCCATGATTTAGCATGGCTCTGAGTCACAGCAGGTGAAAATCAAATCCCTAGTTAGTTCTACAGCTTTCAATTTTTATACTAGTGTTATCCTGGCACCCACATTTCTTAACTTCATTATTTCTTTCTTCAGCAGACTACAGACCTCTACTATTTCAGTATTTTTATGCAGATGTTCGCACCATGTTCTTTGTATTTCAGTGGTTGTTCCTAGGTCTTTTCTTTCTTTTGTGCATCACAAAATCTACTGTCCCATACCTCCACCATCTACAAGACTATGCTCCTTCTGGATGCCCACCCTGGTGTACTGGCAGTGGGAGAATAAAAGGCAGTGTGGATTCTGCTGTCTTGACAATTTATGGATACTCAACTGTCCAACAGAAGGATCAGAATTCCTGTTCCCTGTCCCACTGCCACAGAGAAAATTCATTTGTCCTACAGCGCTTCAGAATGATGACTGACAAGACTAAGAAAGATGATGAATTGATTTTGTAATGTACTATCAAATAATGTCATAGTGACAACCATCTTTTGCTATGGTATCTCTTCTCCAACACCACCAACCCCCATGCCCACACCACTCTGCCCCCCAGCAGGCATTACCCCTGCTTCTATTGCACAAGGATTGTGAGCTGAAGGTGCAGATCCCTTGTCGGAAGGTTTGGATCTGAAGACGTATGTTTTAGTTCCCGTCCACAGTATTGACCACA
Organism: Burhinus bistriatus; assembly: GCA_013397275.1. Lineage (NCBI taxonomy): Eukaryota > Metazoa > Chordata > Aves > Charadriiformes > Burhinidae > Burhinus > Burhinus bistriatus. The sequence goes on along the minus strand of VYXH01009652.1, from coordinate 294,489 downwards.
GGACAACCCTGGGTTTGGGGGAGATGACATCTGTAACATCATCTATGTATTCTATTTGCCACTTTATTTCATTCCATTTGTATTTGTTTTCTTATTCTGTTGTATTCATTGGTATCTTAAGCCTTATTTCTTTACTGGTTCTTCCCTAAATCCATTATAAATGTGGGAAATGTTGAGAGCAAAGGAGGGGAGCAAATACTTTTTCTTTTCTTTTCCCCTTTTCCTTCCCTCTCATTTCTTTCCTTCATTTTCCAACACGCTCTCTCTCTCCCTTTCTCCCTCAGTTGTGTTCATTTTATTCATTAGCAGAAGCAATGCTGCAAACGGATTTTTCAGGCTGCAGTGAGGAGCGCAGAGAATGGCTGAGGGAACTGAGGAGTTTTCTCTGTCAGTTAATCCTACCATAATGCCGCACAGGGATATTAGTCTTTCCTGGTCCTGTTCTCTCCTACTGCATAAAAGACATCCTTTCATTTTTTAAATCCTTTGTGGTACCTATGCATTTGGCTCCAGAGATCTTTATACACTTCCTTTGCAAGACTGCATAAAGAAAGTTAACATTCACATTTACCTTTTGTGGTACAGCACTGATAAACTTTTGTTTAATGTTAAACCTAGCAGTTTTTCCTCTTTCCCCATTATGGTACCTGGGAACAATATGCTGAAGAAAAACTACATTATTCAGGCGGAAAAAAAAAAAAAAGTAATAATGTGATGTTGTTGCAATTCTCCTGAGACTTCTGGAATTATTAATAATGTGGGGCTTTTTTTAATAGCAAGTGGTAGAAGTACCTGTCCTCTGTGTTGAAGTCTAGCTCATGTTCTCTAATCGCTTTCTCTTTCTTTTTTAAGTTTCTCTTAGCTTTCTGTGAGAAATGCATTTTGAGATTACATTGCCATGCTCAGGGTGAATGTGTTGCGAGGTGGGGGGCTTTAGGTTAGCTGGTTTGAGTTATGTGCAGGGAGCAGAAGCGAATGATCCCACTCTGTCCTGATCGGCAGTTGTAAGGTCCCGCACTTGCAGCCTGTATTATCATTTTCAAGATCTGGAACTACTTTTATAACAATGGACTTATCTATACAAGATACTAGGCTTGACACAGGTAAAATTGGATGAAATTACAGGGTTACTGTGGTATGCTGGAAGTAAGACTCAATTATCCAGTGGTCCCATTTGGCTTTAATATTTATGGATCTTTCTGTTAGGTTTTTTTTTCTTTTTTCATCAAATATCAAACTTCATTGCAAGCATAAATATCCAACTTAATTATTTTCAACTCCTGAGGTTTCAAACCCATTAAACAGCAGAAAGGCTCAGTAATTGTTTTATTACTAATACTGAGAGTGTAATAATACCAGTGGCAACAGAGGACAGTGAGCAAAACAATGAGAAAAATGTAAAGGCATAAATAGCATCATTAAAGCTGTTTCACAAAAGATAAACGCAACTGTCAGGTTAATATTTCAGACTGCAGATAACAGTTTTAATTAACTCTTTCTTCTATTTCCCTGGTGAAGGAAGTAGCTGTAGAATTATTTGGCTTTCTTAGTAGTGCAGGCTTTCTGTATTCTTTCCTTTCAAATCAGTTACCAGCTATCATGAAGTTGACAGCTATAATGTAGTAGATGCTTTCTGCAGTTCCTGGTAACATAGAGGTTTTCTTTTTTCAACCTAATATTTTTGTCAGTTCCCAGTTCTGTTCTGTCTTGGCCTCCAAGGGCAATAGATGGGATATGCACAGTTCTAGGTGCCTCCTGGTGGGATGTGGTATCACTCTGCTGCACATCACTACAGTGGTGTCCCCAAGAAGCAAGCCTGAACTGTGTCCTGGCATGGCAGGTTCTTATGTGTTTTATGACCTGAACTGTGTCCTGGAGTTTTATGGGATAATTTCTAGTTTCCTATACATTCAGTATAGTAGAAGCGATATAGTGCTGATGGTAAAGTTGTGAGGATGTGGTTGTAAGCAAGACAGAGTTTGTAGGTGCTTCAGGAACTGAAGAAAGGCTGGTCTGCTCAAAGCTTCCACGTTCTTTCCTATTTATGTGAGGATGCCTATTTAAATTTATTATTTCTGCCTACAACCCTGCCTCAAAGATGATCAGATGTGATTTGTGCAGCTGCAGTTGTATTTCTGTTTTGGGGGTGGTTTTTTGCTTCTTTAGCACCTGGAACTGTTATGGTGCCGCACATGCACAGGTATCTACACAGTGCACAAGTTCATACGATTTTTGAGTGGTTTATCTTTTAAATATCATGACAGGACTTATAATGTTTATGACCTAGAAATAAACCTGAGTCTTTTCATTGTAAAGGATGGGAAGAAGTCTGTAACAGAGAGTTATGTATCTCATTTGCTGTTTCTGCCACACGCTTTTGTTTGTGCCCTTGTACATCTTGATGCATTGGTCTTGTCCTGTAAAATTCCAGTATCTCTACATCATGCAAATTCGTACTTTGCTATATGGTTTCGAGTAGTGTGTGGCTCCAGGCTTCCTTAGAAATCAACAATCTCAGTCATTTTGTTAGTAAAATCTACTCCTGGATGGCATTTAGTCTGGTTGCTTCACCTTGTGGATCATGGTATTGTACTCTGTGTAACCTACGAATCGCTTGGATGATACATGCTTTGCTAAATGTTACCCAACATTGCTGGGGCCCTCAGGAATAAGAACATTTTTCTCAAACACACACCATTAACATGACAAGGTTGGGAAAGACACAAGGAGAAATAGGAAGGAAAAGCTTCACAGAGTTCGTTGAGTATAGCCGAGATCAATTTCAGTTGTGTCACCCACTGGAACTGATCTAGAGAATGTACTCTTTGCTCTCAGAAGTGTTTCTCTTTGAACTGTTGTTAGTTTATTCACACAGATTGTCTTTAATGCAGCATTCCTAAACTAGCAAATAACTCAATAATGAAATCGCCTCAAAACTAGAGAATACATGCCTAGCATACTTAGTTTCCTCATCATTTTGGAAATTTGAATTACAATCAGAGGAAAACAAACAAGCAAGCTGATATTGAGTGAAAAGACTTTTCACATGTTAATGGAATGAATGAGAAGAATTGTTTCATTTGTTGAAAGACATCAGTTTTCATAAGTCCAAATTATATGACAAAGCTCAAAAGTATGGGAAAAACTACAACACAATATTGTTTTTATTTTACTTGAGCAAGAAAGAACTAAAATGGTGCCTTGGAAACGGCACCATCTGTGTTTTATCTGAGAGAAAATACAAAGCAGTGTTTGGAATAAATAAAGAAATAATATAGAGTTCAATGGAAAAGGAATTAGTCCTAACAAAATAATTAAATAGAAATTGAAAATTGCTGACATTATTTTAAAGAAGAGTCTGTTAAAACTCAGTTGTGATTGAAATGGATATATTATCTTGTATTTATATTAGGTTCTGACACTACGTTCACACATGTATCCTGAGATACACTACACATTTCTTACATATTCCCTTATGGTTCAGTTGGTTGTACTCTTCACCGGTGTGTAGGTGGTCAACAGTTCAAATTCTACTGGACTGAAAATGCTACAAGAGTGTGGTCAAGTTTGTTAAGGAATGTAAAAGTTGAAGGCAAAGAAAGCAATAGTACCTCTCCAACAGATTCGTTCATCCCTAATTTACAGGATGTTTGAAACTAAGAATTCTTTACTCTGAGGAAAGAGAAATAATTTCATCAAAAGGTAATGTCTAATCATAAGGGTTGGATGCCTGTTTTGCCTGGCATACACGCCTTACTTTCATCCCTATGCACATCCTCAATAGACTAAGATTTGGTCATAGTTGTTGAGACTGTGTTACAAGAAGTTCCTGGAAAGCAATATAGAAAGTGTGCGAAATGTCTCATGTTCTAAAACTAGTGCCTGTGTACAGTTCAACTTAAAATACCATTTTAATGGTGATTAGTAGAACTGTTCAAAATGTTACCTGTAGGTGCTGTGTAATGAGGAAGAGGTAATCTTGACTTTGTTCAGCGTGCAATGACTAGAGCTACAGCTGCCTGAGTTAGTGACATTAATAGCGAACCATGAAAGTGGCTAAGTGTGCTTGTTGCAATGGAGAATGAAATTTTACCCATCTGTGCATGCCTATGTGCAGGAGAGTATGGTTTATCGAGTAGTTGGGATGAATTTGATATCTTTCTAGAGGTTGTTATCAGAGGTGTTATGTTCCTGGTGTGTAAAACCTTGTTGATTTGTTTAGAGCTCTTCATCTTTGGACGGGGTTTTACCTTCAAATGAAATCCACAGAAATAAGTGAGAACTGAAGTGAAGTAGTTTCTATTTAAGCTGATTTTTTTGAGCTGAAGAACTTGGCTGAACCTTCATCTTTTCTAGATGAAATCATTTATAAGACTAAATCCACTTAACTAACCACAGCAAAACTTCGTCCTCTCCTGACTTCAGTTTGTGGAGATGAATTGCCAAGACGGACGTGAAACTCAGAGCTGAGGGGATCCCCGGCCACCCATCATAGCAACTGCTTGACTCCAGTTAGCTGGTTTGTGCCTAGTTTAATCTGTTAAGGCTCAATCAGAGCTCCGGAGTTGAGCATCTCTGTGTCTTAGGGGTGTTTCCTGCTGATTCCAGTGTAGCAGCTATGTGTCTTATGCCCCTTGAACACATAGATACATTGCTCGTGGATTCTCTATAGGTAAGACAGTAGGCAGTACTGCACTAGATGCTCTCTAGCAGTGCAACTAATTTCCCTCTTGCCATCCTCCCAGCTCACCAGTAAATTAATGACCCAAGAACCTGATCATAGCTAAATAGCATTGGAAGTGCTTGTTTGTTTATTTTGGTGAAAATATTACACCAGAAACGAAGCTTCACAGAAAGGCTGGTGATAACCTCATACAATCCATACAAGTCTTATCACCTGGACCATCGCCAAACCATTTTTTTGACAGTAATATTAAGTGCCATACTTTTCCTTCATAATTCATGTTGCAACAAAGAAGTCTCAAATTAAAACGTGTTTCTGCATTACAAACAGCTCTTTGCACATGTGCTGACTTTGCAGCTGCTTCCTGCAGTCTTTGACTTTTGTAATTAGGACAACTAGTGAGCCCAGCTAATGATATTAAACTGACTGGTCCGCAAGTCTAGAATGTCATTTATCTTAAGGGTTTAATTTGCTGAGTATGGGGCAGCACAATACAAGGTTTGCATGCGTGATGGATGTAACTTGATTTTTTTAGCTCTTGTTGCCAAGTTACAATAAACTGTTATCACAGTAGTTTGTCTGCATTTAAATGGACAAAGATTCCACCTGAAAAGAGCCATACTGATGAAAACTGTAATCTACTGATGTCTCTGAAGAGAGGAAAATAAAGCAGAAAAACCCAACTTGTGAGCAGGATAATTTTATATTCTAGACATTAGCCAGACAGGCTCAAAAATAGCTGTTCAGACCCTAGAGACTATGACGTGCTACAGTAGCAAGCGACTAAGAGCCTGCATACAATAAATAGCTACTAATTTAAAAATAAGTAGCACAAATGTTATGAAGTGGTTAAAGACAGAATCACAATGATTTGTTGTCTGAATTACACTTTAGAGTTACTTTACCAGGAAATAATCTGATACTCTTGCAGTCAGATATCATATCTAAATGCTAAGAAAAAAGGTAAATTTAAAAAAAAAAAAAAAAAGTACTGAAGTCTCTGCAGTTGTCCAAATGATTAGAAATAATCTTAAAGCATAATGCTGGTAAATGCTTTCCACTTTTATCAAGTAGAAAAATGCACCATATTCTGATGGAAAATGAGGTAGAACCTGTGCTGACACGTCAAGCTGTTGTGCTACCTCTTCCTGAAGATCCGTACCAAAGTCCTTTAAGTTCTCTGAAATAAGAATCTGTTGTCCCCTAATCTATTTAAAAGATTGCATGGAGGGGCAGTAACTAAGGGGAGTGTTTACTACTGCCATCTTTGAGTTAATTCCAAAAATGTTCATGCTGGGTCAACAGACTGTGGGTCTTGGTGACTACCTGGAAGCTGAATGATGTTCAGTGTTAACTGCTGATACCTGTTTGGTCATCTCCATAGATGGGATCAATGTGGGATCTGTCATTGTCTTTGAGTAGAGATTCGTTTTCATAGCAATAATGTCAGGGTGGTTCTTTGTGGGTTTAAAAGTCACCTCTTAATAAACTGATTGCCAGTACACAGGAGGTCTGAACAAATAGAATGTGTAAAATATTGCAGAAAAATACTATATAATGTATAAGAAACATAGGTACATCCAGTTACAATTGCAACACTTCCCACAGTACAGAGAACATGTAAACCAAACCAAATGTCTTCACTGCAGTTAGACGGTTAAAGATCCAAAGGTAAGATTGTGCGATTCTGCAATGTGCACTAGCTGGTCTGATATTCTGTATATAAATTTAGAAAAGCGTGATGCTGGGTTAATTTTAAAGGTGTCACCTTCTGAAGTAAGCCATTTGGTAAAAAGCATTGGATTGACAGAAATGAAGCTGTAGATGTTCAGAGAAAGCTCGTCATTAAAATCACAACTAAAAGCTGTCAATCGGCCCCAGCAGAAACCTGCTTAGATAACTCTGCTTGAAATACTTTACCTCCTCAGAAAATGGAAGAAGGGAATTTTGCCAGGATTTCAGAATTGGGAGAAGAAGCTGTGCTTCTTCACCTTAAATTGCTGTGCCAGAGACATGTACTGTCCTTGCAAAAACCCTCCTGCAACGCTGAATTTTTGATTCACAGCAGAAAAACCACTGAGAGGAATGCAGGCAGAATATGTAGCGCAGCGCTGCCTGTGCTTCAGCAGACTTGTTCTGGTGGTTTCAGTGAGCACTACTTTTGAAAAGCCTGAAAATTGATCGTATCTATATGATCCTACAAGAATCCCTCAGAGGGAGGGGAAATGACAGGGAAGCGTTTCTGTGGACTGTGGAATTTCAACTCATTAAAGTGATGAAACAACTGCTGTGGGAATGAATCCACACAGAGTCCATGACAGACGCCTGATACGCTATATTCCCAGTGGCAGAACACAAAAGCATGCCTGATCATTTAGCAATATTGAGAAGCTTCTTGTATTCACAGGAGCAGGTGGTAGTGCTGCCGTAAAAGTTGCATTAAGGAGAGAAAATGCAGTCACTAGGCAATATTTTGACCTGCCGTCTCTCCCCCGGGCATAGCTGGGTGGCACGCACAGGGTTAACACCAGAAAGGCACACTGGTGGCATGTAATGCCAGGTGTTCAGACACCCACCGAATTAGTTCCAGTGCCAGCTTTTGTACACGGCTTGGCACCCTCAAAGCATCGGGCGGCTTTAGCGTAAAAAAGACTTTTAAAATCTCTTACCTTGGTCTAGTCCAGTGTAGCTTTTTGGTTGTTCTCCGTCCACTACCAGAAAAAGAGAAATTAATGCCAGATTCCAGTGAGTCATCCTAAATGACAGAGTAGGCTCACTCTTTGCACCGGCTGCTGGCTGCCTCCGCTGTGTGACAGCTGCCGGCTGGCTGGGGAACAAGCGTGTCCCATTCTGCAGCCTGCGGCAGGGGGAGAGGGGAAGGCAGCGCCGGGGAGAGGAGGTGGGAGAGAAAGCCGGAGAGAAGGACCAAAAGAGAGAGGAGAGAGGCAGAGGCAGGAATATACCATGTGGCTGTGTGCTCCCCTTCTCTGCCTGGTGCTCAGCCTCTCAACGCCCTGCCGAAAAGTTACTTTTTAATATGTGATTAAAAAGGCTCTCTGATTTTAGAGCCTCCCTGCTCCTGCCCTCTTTCCAGTCTATGCTCAGAGGAACTTCTCAGCATTTCGGCAATTACATTATCATCTTTCTCTCTTGGAGGCTGGCATGGATGCTGTACGCAGAACGTGTTCAGTAAAGGATGTCTGTCTTGTGGCTGTGTGAAAAGCAGCACTTGGTTTCTTGCAGCAATTTTATAGGCTGTTTATCTCAGAGTGGGAAACCAAGGGCAAGGGTGGTAATTCTGGCATCAGAGGAAAAAAAAAAAATAGAAAAAGATGTTGGGAAGCACAAAATCGTACACAAGATTTTTGGGGAGGGAGACATTTCTTGGTTGCTCCTAACAGAAAGGAAGGTTGGGATAATTTCTGAGCCTCTGGTTTATCATGCTTGGATGTGTCTCTGCAGATCAGAAATCGGTGGTAGAGACAGGACCCTTCCTGGGGATTCCTGAAAAAAATCACAAGATGAAAACGCAAGCTATTGGAGTGGGTAAAGTTGTGCTACATGGCAGAAATTTCTCTGGGGAAACACTGCTAGTTTCTCATCACCCTAAGTCTCCAAAGTACAGTTCAATCATTTCCCCACTCACACCCCTTATATGCATATGTTCATTTGTACAAGTATTTTTTTAGGAACCTAGTACAGGACAGCTTCACAGAAGTTGGTGATTGCTGATAAGTACTTTAGTGTCACTGGGAAAGAGGAAGCAGTGTTTAGGTTCCCACTGTTTGCTAAATAGTTCTTAGCCTCTGTCAAAGGGTAAGTTTTGGCAGGCTTTTGTGGGCTTTTGAAGGCTCTTTATTAAAATATTTGTAGCAGGATCTTAAGAAAATCGAAAGTGCTACTACCTCTATGTCAAGCTATGTTCAGATGCTCTGAATATTTGTCAAATTTGTCTGCATCTAAAAAAGGTGATGTTTCATATTTTGTATTCCTGCAGTGTGAATGTGAGTGGATGGTCTTAATCCTGATTAGTTGGCACATAATTCCCAAAGAAAACCAGGGAAAGAGATGTGAAATAACAGCATAAAGGTGGAAGAGCTAAAATATGTATGCATTCTTGATTAGAAAACTGAATGCATGATAGTTTCACATCTACTCCAAATGATTGCACCAGTTAAATATCCATTAGGTGTTCTGCCTGTGTTTCCCTCTGCAGAGTACAGAATGATGTTTTCCATATTCTGGTGTTATTGGATAGGGATGGTCCTGTGAGAATGAGATACGAGCTCTTCAGATCTTTTAATGTTTGATTTAATTTTATATATATATATATATATAAAATTCTGACTTTGCTAAAGGTATTAGGGATTTACCAGCCTCATAATTCATAAAGAAGCAGAACAGCAGCCCATATCCAAGAGCTTAGGAAATGTTTCCTTAGGCTGATCACAGGGAAAATCATACTTTGGGTTTTTTCCCCTGTAAATTTGAACCACTACAGCAACCTTTTCTTTTTTTTTCTTTTTTTTTTTTTTTTAAACCCATAAATTTCCACATCTAATGCTGCATGGTGGCATGAACAGAAAACACCTGTGAGCCATGTGCTGCAGTAGAGTATAAGGAGCTTGCTCCTTCAGCCTGTGAGTGAACAGCATGAAGAGTGTCCACAAAAGTGTTAAATCTGAACTCCCTGTGGACATAAATTCATCAGGAGAAATAGGTCTTTGGTACCATTGGGTATTGACTATGGAGAAATGCATTATCAGGGATAACTAGCTGTGTGTAAGATGTCTATCCAGGGTTTATCCAGGTCTCTTAGAAGTCAACCAGAATTATATGTGCATTCAAGATTAGCTGTGTAGTAGACCTCAACTGAAAAATGCTTGGGTTGGCGAAGAAAAGAACTTTGCGCCATGGAGTACATCTGCTGTAACAAGGACTACACTTCAGACAGCCGGTATGGTACTGGAGTTGTCCCCTAAGATCCCGTACTGCTGGGAAGACTCAGTGGGGAGAGGCAATGTAGGGACAGGTATCAATGACAGAGAGTATCACAAAATAATTGAACACATTTTTCTGAAGTGACAGACAGTGGTGGCTGAAGCTGGGTATCCTCCGTGGTAGGAGGAGGGTGCATAGAGATATCCAGATGTGTCTGGAGCCAGGTCTGAAGGTGTGCTGAGAGTCTGGGCTGCTGACACCTAACCACAAATGGGCTGAGGAACAACAGGGTAATAGAAGGATGCTCATCCTTGGATATGAAACTAAACTTGGATTAATAGTCTGCAGAAGTAGACTAATATTTTGTAAGAGCATTCTCCTGAACTTTAATAATTCCTTTATTAAAATTGGTCCAATTTCTTCTATGCTGGTTGTTCCCCTTCTGTCTACTTGGTATTTCATAGAGGATGAACTCCATCTGCAGATGTGAACCTGAGCTGCATGTTTTGAAGAGACCTTTAGTTAATTGAACTCATTTGTTACTGTTGCCAGTATCACCTGGCAAAACAATAACACACACATATATGTTTCTGCCCACATAACTGATGTTTCTGTAGTCAGAAGTTGGCTGCTTACCCAGACATTTACTGATGGAGAAGAAATGAAGCAGGTGGATATAATCAATTGTTGTCTTTTTTGGAGCAATTAAAGTGACTGTAATTGACATTCATGCATGTCTGTAGAACCACAGACTTGGTAGATTATTCTGTAGTACAGTTCATTCTACCTTTCACATTGACAGAAATGTCACTATATTGCCAACTCATGTTCCTATCAACAAGACATGAATATTAATATCAAAATGAACACGAAAAATGTTTTAAAAGTAGGAAGGACTTGCTTGAAGTCCTCCTTTCCTCCTTTCCTCTTATCCTTTAAATCCCTGAGAGGATACTGCATTAGTTCTTTGCAAATACCATTCTCCATTGAAATTTGACCCAATGTGAGAAGTTAAGGAAGAATAGACGCAGTTTGTCCCTAGTTTGGCTGGGAATATTGCTGCTATTGTTTTGGTAATGAACATTTGTATCAGAGTAGCAATATGGAGTAAATTCTAATTCCAGTTATACTTGTGCAGCTCGATATTACAAGAGCTGTATGAGTAAGACTCTTTCTCAGATGTCTATTTATTTTTTTTAGTGGTACCCACGATTTTTTGTAAAAGCACTAGCTGATGACAGGACGTTATTTTCTGGAGAGGCTGGTTGACATCCTTCTTGGGAGCTGATAGTGAGGATTTGGGTATGCCAGAATAGTCTTTAGGATACTAATTGCCAAAATAATGGGAAGTCTTTGCTCCAGAGATAATGAGCAGGTCAAGAATTAAACTGAATTGTAAGTCAGAAATTGGCAAGGTTGCATGCAAAAACTTGTAGCTCAAGCACATTCGTCTGTAGCTGCCATAAAGCCCAGGACGCCTGAGGAAGCTGTGACATCTATATCACCGCAGTATTCAAAACCAGTTCAGGCAAACACAAGAAGACAAGAGGGCATCCAGAAAAAAGAACATATTTTTACTCTTAATATGGCTGCTGTGATTTTCTTTTTTACCATGTGCAAAACAGTCACTGAATATACAGATGGAATGAGGTCAGAGCTGGTCTTTTTCCTTGACTTATCATTGAATGCAACAAAATCACTTGATTGTAGAGTCACATTTTGGACTGTTTAGTTTTATTTTTCGAATAGCAGGGCACGTTCCAAGAAATTACCGAAATGTCTGGAAACCTGTGGTTTTCCTGAGTTCTTCCAAAGCAATATAAACCATGTACTTATTTCTTACTCTTCCTCATTCAAGTTATTATTGCTTCTCAATTTCATCCCTTTACACCTCTCTGTCTTCAGTTGCAAACAAAGAGAGAACAAAGCATTTATTTTTTTATTTTGCCTTTTTTTTTTTCCAAATGCAAACACTTTTGTGTTTAGTTGCAGTCAAGACTCCAGCTGGTTACACAAGTGAAAATTTTACACTTCAATCTAGGTGGTGAAAAAAATTGTTGTTTTAAACTCCAGTAACACATTCCAAGCATTGGTCCTGCTGTATCTCCTCTCACAAGCATTATTTTGAAGTCGAAGTAATGGAGTTTGAGTTCTGGAAAGTAATATAAACTTGAGAGAAACTTTAACCTTGACTGTAAGGGCAAACCTACTCCAGTGATGATCTGCTACATACAGAAATCATTGATTTACAAAGTACAATTCCAGAGTGCAAAACCATTACAAAAGTTGTAATTTTTTTTGGTCAATATTCAGTTTGCAGCCTGAAGTATACATTTGATGTTAGAAATGTATTTATATTCAAGAATCTGAACTTATTGTAACACTAGTATTTTTTGAATGGCAGCTATTATGTCCATAGAATTATTCCTATGAAAAACGATGATTTTTGAACCAATGCAATAAGTTGTATGAATGAGTACTTCAACTGAAAAGAAGGCTGTACACAGCTGCCATTGGCTATGCGTAGGTATCTGTGTTTCTGCTTACTTTATAAATACGAGGAATAGCGTTGAGGGAGAACAGAAGAGGGCCATGTAAAAAAGAGAAAGGACTTTTTGTCTGTAGATGAATAAGCTGTGATATTAACTGGTGAGAATATGTCCTGATTGCTGAAGCTGACTGAAAAGCTGAAATTTTTATTTCTTATGAAGCTGGTAAATTAAAAAGAAAATCTCCATTGTGTGAAAAGATGGAAATTTTAAAAATCACAATTTAGAAAAAAGGCACTGCATTGGATCTATTTCATTCCTATACCACAATGCAGCTAAACCTATGTCATTTTTGGTTTTGCTTGCACTGTCTCTGAGTACTCCAATGGTATGCATTTCTCAGTTGCCCCCAGCAACCTATTCCAGTAGTTCATTATTGTTGTTGTTAGAAAGTTTGGGGGTTTTTTTTCCTGATTTCTAATGCAATGCTTCATCAATATACATTGGCCATCACTTTTTGCCCTAAACATGAAGAAGGGGAGCTGACTAATCCCTTTCTTCTTCTGCAGCATCTTTTTAAGCAATTGTTGTGTCTGCCCACATCTCATCTTCATGAGGTGGGCAACTCATCTCTGAAAACATTTGCCTCTCACTGCGTTGTCGCATGAGAGGATACTTTAGAAAACAGATGGATGGTCTTCCTGCAGAGTATTCAAGTGAACTTAATTCTGTAATGCTGTATCAGTGAATCAATATCCCGGAGCATCAAGGAGATGATCTCAGGTTTCTAAAGCAATAGCCTTGATATATAACTTGCAGTACCTGCTTTTACATGGATGCTGAGCCCTAGAAAACAGATTTTGTAACATGTTCATAATACTGTAGCTTAGTTCAGTTGCACTTTCCATTGTAAAACAGTATTTTGGTGTCTGAAAAAATCCTGAAAAAATCCCCTTGATTCAGTCGTTGTTTAAGGACTTGAGCCCTAATTTTTTTTTTTTTTTCCTTTCTCTATTAAATTGTGACAAAAAATATTTTGGTCATTGTTGCTTTTAGAAGACTTTTGCAGTTGAATTCATATGTGAGTGTAGAACCAAAACTCTCAACATTTATCTGCAACTGAGAAAGATACAAAACTCAAAGGCTCTTCTCGGAAACCAACTTCAAATTTATGCCTTAAATTGAATCACAAAGGGACTGCCCCGACTCAGGGGAGTTGGGAAGAGTGCCATATCAAGTGTTATTCCAGATTGCTAAAATGTCTTCGTTTTAGATCGCCATAGAACCCAAATAAATTTGAAGTTTAAAAAAACGTCCAAGCCCCAAAAAGTCTGTAGCTGTCAAGGGAACAGATAGTTGAATAAGGGGTATATATGTGGGTTCAGAGATAAATTGGATGCCATTTCTCAACAGCACGCTTCAGCTTTATTCTTATCAGAGGCTGGCATGGCCAATTGTTTACTATTTATTCAAAAGGGTTCTAAGTGCCCTGTGGCAAGTGCACTCATACTGAGGTATACTCAGACTGACATTTGGATAGTGCTAACTGTTCCAGAAACTTGGGGTAGCTCAAGTTGGGTGCCCAAAACTGGAAAATGTACCTCTCATTTCCTTTTTATATAACAGTAATACAATCCTACACAAAAAGACCTTTAAATATCTTAATGCTCTCCCTAAAACAATGTGGAAGTCTCTCTCAACCCCAGAATAGCGTTTTTCACTTTGAATCTTTTTCAATTGATGCAGTGTGGGAAAAGATTCAGAAGGAATTAAAACTGCAAATTTTTTTGTTTTGTTAATGAAATCAGCTTGTTTCAATGAGAGGAATATGGTTATATTTTAGAATAAATTGTTCAGAGCCTTGAAATTCTGAGTAATTGGTATCTGCTGTTAGCAAAATATTTACATACCTGTACCCCAGAAAAACTAGTTAGTAATCTGTTGTTTGCTTATCTCCCTGATGGCTAAAGCTTAGAAAATGCAGCTTGCTTCACTGAGCTGGCTTTTGTTGCTGGCAGATTTGGTACTTGGTGCCACGCCAGTTCGCTTTTGTAGGGGAAGGTAGTAACACAGTCTTGCCTGGCACAGTAACTATTTTGGGCTCGAGAGGTAATGAGAGGTTAAAAAGTGTGAAGAAGTGTTCCAGCTACCGGGTTTTGATAGGCCATGCATCCCGTAAATTTAATTACATATTAATGGCTGTTTTCTGTGCTATTAATGTTGTGAAATGGCTTGTGAGGGAGATGGTCTCAATTAGACCTTGCATTAACTTCTGGTCATTAATGTATGTCAGTATTGATGCTTTTAATTGCATGAGACTTGTGGAGAGCTCCAAGTAATCACACAGGGATGCACGATTTGACTGAAGCCTAGCCTCTGAGGTCACAGCAGTAAAGAACAATTGGGTCTGCTTTTTAAAAAAATCCGGAAATAGGGCAACCAGTGGAAGGAGATATTCTATTTTTACAACACTAGGAGTGTTTTAGATCCAGCTGTTATTTCTAATGTCATCTATTTGCTGACAACACCAAGCTGTGTGGAGCAGTTGACATGCTTGACGGAAGGGTTGCCATCCAGAGAGACCTGGACAGGCTTGAGAGGTGGGCCCGTGTGAACCTCATGAAGTTTAATAAGGCCAAGTGCAAGGTCCTGCACGTGGGTTGGGGCAATCTCAAGCACAAATACAGGCTAGGCGAAGAACGGATGGAAAGCAGCCCTGAGGAGAGGGACTTGGTTGTGTTGGTGGATGAGAAGCTCAACATGAGCCACCAATGTGCGCTCACAGCCCAGAAGGCCAACAGCATCCTGGGCTGCATCAAAAGAAGCGTGACCCAGCAGGTCGAGGGAGGTGATTCTGCCCCTCTACTCCGCTCTCCTGGGACCCCACCTGGAATACTGTGTCCAGCTCTGGAGCCCCCAACATAAGAAGGACATGGACCTCTTGGAACAGGTCCAAAGCAGGGCCACAAAGATGATCAGAGGATTAGAGCACCTCTGCTATGAGGACAGGCTGAGAGAGTTGGGGCTGTTCAGCCTGGAGAAGAGAAGGCTCTGGGGAGACCTTAGAGCAGCCTTCCAGTATCTGAAAGGGGCCTACAAGAAAGCTGGAGAGGGACTTTTTAGAAGGGTGTGTAGTGATAGGACCGAGGGGTAATGGCTTCAACCTGGAAGAGGGTAGATTTAGATTAGATATTGGGAAGGAGTTTTTCACTGTGAGGGTGGTGAGGCACTGGAACAGGTTGCCTGTGGAAGTTGTGGAGGCCCCATCCCTGGAAGTGTTCAAGGCCAGGTTGGATGGGGCTTTGAGCAATCTGGTCTAGTGGGAGGTGTCCTTGCCTATGGCAGGGGGGTTGGAACTAGATGATCTTGAAGGTCCTTTCCAACCTAAACCATTCTATGATTCTGTGATTCTAAGTAAACCTTTCCTCTTTAACAATAGAGGAACTATCTGTGACTTGTTTTTAAAATCTTAGGAAACGTCAACTCTGTTTTCTGGGCTGCCCTTCTTTTCTGTTGACTGTCTTCCAGTGGCTCAGCGTTTTAGAGATTTCCTGCCTTCCTCCTGCATACCCAGTCTCTTATGCAACATAGTGACAGAATAGCCTAGTCGCTATGGCATCATGCTTAAGGGTCAATATTTTTAATACAGGTAAAATTTAAGGGAAAATTTTTAGTGATTCTATTTTTATCTGTGTAAAATCTCCTGATTTTGGAACAGGAAGCACAGGACTGTGAAAAGGATCTGGTTGGTGTATGGGATATCATAGAATTAGTTTCATGTATTCATTACAGATGTGATTTTTTTCAGCCTTACTAAATAGATTTATTAAAGTCACAGCAATATAAGGTGGGTTTTTTTTAGGTGAAAGTATTAGTTTGGAATGTTTCACCCTCTTAAATTATATCTAAGTTACCCCTAAATCTACCTGTTTTCCCTTGAAGATTACATTTTACTGAAGCCAGATTATGTAGCTTGCAGTTTCTTAATACATTCTTTCTTAAATACAGTTTACGGTGTTTTCTCTTCTCTAATCATGCAATACCAGACCAGGTCAATTAACACTTTTAGAAAACCTGGCTTATGCATTTACAATGTCACAAATTAGTTCCTTTGCAATCTGAGCTGGAGGTGATCTGGTCTCCAGTTACCCTGATGCTTCTTTTCTGAATTTTGCTTCCGTATCAATGTGGACGTTTCCATTTCAGTACGCAGATGCTTAATTTCTGTTTAATCAGTCTTGTATAGAAAAAAGGCAAAGGATTTATTTAACTTTTCCTGTTCAACTTCCAAATGTGTGACCACTGCTATTTGTTTCCATATAAGTTCCAAATTTTAGCTAGCTTGACTTTCAACAATTCTTACCTCTACTACAGCAATTTTAAAATATATTTTATTCATTCCTACTTTTTTTGACATCCAAAGTGTACCATTCTTCCTTTTTGTCTGAAGCAACTTGCTATTGCTCCAGCCAAGAATATTTTCCAGCCTAAGACTGCTCTTCACCAAAGCCAGTCTAACAAAAGGTGAAGGAATTTTTTGGCTACAACATTGAAAAATATCTGGATTATCACTGTTAACTACTCCTCCCTCCCCCCTTCCCCCC
>VYXH01009652.1:247688-276365 GCA_013397275.1 Burhinus bistriatus | reverse complement strand
TTTTTTTTTTTTTAAGCAAAGTTGACTTTCAGCAAACTTCCAAGGAATTCCTATTTCTAAAACAAGTTATCACTTAGTTGATAAAAGTTTCACAGTAGCTGAACGGATGTTCGGTGTAGGTATTCTTCTTGCATAAAAAAAAAAAAAAAATTCTTTATAAATCTTGAGGCAGTAGTTATCTGACTTCTTCCTCAACTGAAATATTAGAGTAGAATAAAAGGCTGATTTTTTTTCTACTGTTTGCATGAGTTAAATTATGTTCTTATTGTTTCAGGTTCATTTATTTTTCTGCATTAATGTCAAAATCATTTCAGATCCTTATTCATTGTAAATTCACCAATTTTTTTCTAAGCTTGAATAAACTTGTATGTTACGAGAGAACTTCTTTGCAGGGTGCTCCTAAAATATCTTTTAAGAATAATCTAAATAGATCAATAAATTATCTAATTAGAATAATTCACTTTCTTCTTGTTTTGATTTATATGGTAGTAAAACCTATCTGAAACTGGCAAATGGAAAAAAAACCCTTGTTCTTCTGCACCATGAGAGCTTTGTTATGCGAAGAATATTCATGTAGTAGTGTGTGTATGTATGTAGTTTAACTTCAGTTTTAAGTCCTCGGTAGCTTTGAAATTAGTGGTGGCAAATGAAGTGCTTTTATTTATCAACCCCTAATGAAGTCAGGCTTTTGCAATGTGTATCATAGTTTTGTAAATGTGGCCTGAAGTCCCACCACATTCTGCCACATCCTCAATTCCAAGTAATAACTTACCATTTGGGTTTGATTGTAGAAGTCATCATTGGTTTTCCTTTCATTTCTCAGCTTATTTACTGCTGTCGTGCTCAGGCTTTATTAGTACCATGCAGAAGCCTATGGAAAACACAGAAAATAGACTGGTGAACATCAAAGGCAAAAAGCATTGGAAATGCAAGAAGACCATTCTCTGCTTTGCCAGACTAGTGCTGACAATCTTCCGGGAATTTCACTTGCAAAACTGAACTGAACTGTGTCAACTGAAAAACTGTAAAGTTTTAGAGGGTTAATTTTTATGGAGTTATTAGCCAAAGCAGCATATTCCCTACCAAATCAAAAACTATAAGTCACTAATGTAAATTGTGGGTCTGATAGAGTATGTTTGTGTCAGAATTATAATATTACCTTTTATAAGGGAAAAATATATTTTCCCTTCTTTTTTGCACGTGAATGTGCCTAAACACACAAAATCTAGTTCTGTATCAAAAGGTGCTCAGCATAGACAATCACAGCTGACCTGGTTAGAATCTGGCAAAGTGGAAAAAGAGTTACAATGGGAGAATTTGAAAGAAAGCTTTTTTCTGTCTTTCTAATATTTTTTCCTCTTAAGTATACTGTAATAATCAATGGCTATTATAAATATGAATAACAGCCAAAATGAATAATACATGATGCAATTAACTGTCTAAACCAAATGCAATGCAGCTATTTTTACTGTGATTTAGTGAATCTTGTGGAAAGGTCTCATGCTAGACTGTTCCATATACTAGTCAGAAATGGTTTGTAGTATCAGGGATAGAATCATATATAATGACAGAAATGGAGAGAGGTGTAAAGAGAGTGACAGTTTGATTAATAATGACAATTCTGAGCGTGCTCTTTCTCAGCCTTGCCCAATTATGACATTTGGATGTCATTTTTAATTTGCGCAAATTTGAGTTAGTAGAAACAGTAGTGTTAGTCTTTCTAAATTCATGAAGACCAGACCTCTACATCTGTTAGACAAACCATGGCTGTTTCTTTCAGTTACCTTTCTAATTGAATGGTGGGTGAGATTTAAGTGCAAGTGTATTCCTGTCATGCATATTCGGGTGCTAGATAGAAATATTTTCTCCTGACTGCTGAGTAGGTTTGCATCTACTTTTTCACTGAGAAGATGCAATCCATATCTTAAGAAGTATGGTAAGACTTTAAAGTTTAAAAGGAAATAATCTGGGTAATTTCACTAAAAGGAGAAACTTGGGAGAGTTTTCTCTGATCCTGTGTTAACTTTGATATCAGCAGAACCTGAAATCTGAACATCTACGTGTAGGATGGTCTTGATATAATTTTAAAAATGCATCTTTTTATTAGTATTGATATAGCTGCTGCATATAAAACACAACAAACAAAAAGAATTAACTTTTCGTAGGTGTGGCATCTGCCAGTTCTAATTGTGTCCTGTCCTTGTCTTTCATAGATTGAGGTGATTGTGCAAATAAAGATCAGAAAAATAATCTGAGCATTGTGCGTAAGGGCAAAAGTAAATGCTGATAATTTATAAGCCTAGGTAACTTCAAAGTTTAACCCAAACATCTGAATCATCTGCTATTTCTGCAACAGCATTGCATTTTCTTTCCAGAATAGTTTACTTCAGTCACAGTTCAAGTAGTGGAAAAAGAACCATAATGTTCTTGTTATGAGGAGCTGTTCTTACACCCAAGGCTTGCAGTGGAGGCGTATGATTCCCATTTTCTCTTACTATGCCAGTCAGGAGGAAACAATCCCTAAAACGGAGTATTTTTGGACCTTCCATCCAGCACTGGGGGCTACTTGAGGAGTCCTGGCTGGCCAGCCTGGAGCTTTTCCCAGGTGCCTGACTTCACTCTGGATTGAATTCTGTTCTTGCCTTGCAAGAAGGTAATTCTTGCAGAATTTACCACCTCTTCCCTACATCTGTCCCACAACCTGAGTTTGTCCCATAACTGCAGCTGTGTCCAAAATACCAGGTACTAGCTTGTTCTTTACGGGGGTAATTAATGGTAGATTTGTAATGTTTTGAATTTCACACACAATTCAGAAATAATAGTTACTAATTTGACCAGTCTCCAGCTGAAAATGTATTGCTTTTCAAGAGGAGAAGATCAGTTCTCAACAGGTCTTTTAGTGGCAGGGAATGGACAGCAGATACGCAGGAGAATTGGTGTATATAAAGAGCTATACCCAGGAAACCATTTGAACCATACCAACTTTTATTAGCAGAGACAAAACGTATGACTACTAAGAAGCCTTTATTCACACTGGTTTTAATATTGCTACCAAAATACCTATACTGAAAACATCCCAATTTGTAAGACTGGCTTGTAGCAGTCTTAATGAATTTTGGCTGTGTTGCTCTCCAGGGACAGACAGAAGGGGCTGTAGCACCAGTCACCACTGCGGCAGATGTAGCAACCTGCTTTTCTGGTTTGTTCTAGCTCCGTGCCACAGTACTCAATGTGCCTGTGGGAATAAGACACAGAGTAACTGTGACCAGTTTACTTTATTGAGTAAATTTACTTAATGAAAGAAGTTAATTAAACATCTTGCATGGGTAATCTCTTTCAGTGTAGGCTTTTGGAGAATTTATTGCTTTTTATTTTCATTGCTTTTCTTTAACTAATACTTTTGTTTCACTGAATTCCAGAATCAGTCCACCTGCATTAAGTTTTAGTTCACAGTTTCTGATCAGAAAGTGTATAATGGGGCAGGTTCTGAAGTCAGAAAGTATAAATCAGGAAAGGTTCTGAAGTTTCTTATGGTTAAGCATTCATTTCTTTGTCTCAAAAATATCCTTTCCAAAGGATGTTTGAAATGTTTTGGTTTTATTTTTCTCAAAAAACCCAAACAAACTGGGTTTGGGGTGTTGTTGGTTTGGTGTTTTGTTTTTTTTTTTTTTTTTTTTTTTTTTTTTTTTTTTTTTTTTTTTTTTTTTTTTAATTTCCCAACAAGCTGATAGTTCTCCAGGTTCTGTTTTGTGTTATTTAAAAGTTTAATTAAAAGTTTTATTTTGTTTATTTAAATGAAATTTTGTTTAGTAACTGAACCATGGTATTAATGTTACAATTTAACAGTATTTGAGACTTCAAAGATACAGTCTTTCTACAGAAAAGCAGGAAATATGGGCATTTTTTCCAGTGCAACAAATATTGCTCTCTATTTTTGAAAATGGGACCTGTACAAATTTAAAATACATGAAACTTTAAAATTCATTGTTTAAAAGCTTACTAATCATGGTCTTCATTTATCCCATCTTGGCATGCTAATTTGTTGAGCCAACTCTTCCATGTTTCAAAACATCCAAGAAACTATTAGACCTCAAATCTGTGTTCTATTCCCTGACTTTGCAGTTATCTTTGCAATTATCTCAAATTTATCTTCTTGTTCACCTGGTTTTGTGCCACTTCTCAGTTAAATGTGATTTCATTTCTTCTGCAAATGATGTTTGATTAGAAGGATTCATTTATTTCCTATGTGAGTATTTCTCAATTAACTGATTAGCAAATTTGGCTGGGAGGTTTTTGTCCTTTCTTGCAGCTTCAGTATTTTTTTCCATGTTTGAACCAGAGGTTTCAAGAATCCCCATCACACTATTGCTTTCTTGTTGTTTGCTTCTTGTCAAATACCTGCCTGCTCAATTCATTTTTAATAATGTCAGCAAATAAAGACAGTTTTGGCTTGCTCATTTATCAATTTGGTTTTGTTCCACAATCTGTCTTATGTCTGGAAGAGCCTTTACGCCTTTACTGAAAGATCTTAAGGGTCAGCTACCTTTTTTTGGGGGTTTTTTTTGGTTTGTTTCACAACCATGTATATCTTCTAATTCATCAGCAAAACAGCGTAAGACATCTGAATATGGTTGGCAATTATTTATTTTTAAAAATTGATCAAAATATTGAAAGAAAATCTGAAATTTTCCCACATGATAGAAGAAATATATAGAATGTTGTTGACCTTATCTTCTTGAAAATCTTTACTTTCTTTTATATATTGCTAGGGATTGCTATTTGCAATAAATATTCCTACTGTTCCTTTTGTTGCAAATTTCCAACTATACAAATATATTGACCCAAAAGAGTTCCCCAGATGTGGCACACATCTTGGGGGTAACGGCATTGATTGGTCCCTTTATTTGGGTATTTGTTTTTCTAAAGATTTTGCTGCAGCTGCAGCCACTTCGTGAATTATGAAAAATATTGAGGCCAGTAATTAACATTGAAATCCTTTCTTCAAACTGAAAGGGCAATTTATATTTAAAGAAGATTATATTTGGTGTTTAGGAGACTAAACCTTCTACAGGCTAGGATATTAGTCCTCCCAGTCATGCAGTTCAATAACTGACCCTTATTAGCTCTCACTATTAGAGCAGTTTAAACATGAAAGGTGAAAACCTACTTTTATTAAAGTTGTTGGCAAAGCTCCCAGTGACCTCAGCAGAGCCAGGATTTATATGTAGAAAGGGCCTCTCAGAATTATGTTCTGGTTTGGAGAAAGAAAAACTCCATTCCTATTTCCACAAGGAAAGAAAAACTGGAAATTCAATAGGTGAATTTTTGTATCACAAACTTCTCCTTGTCTCTTTTTTTCCTATGCATGTCTCAGGTGGATGAAATTTTTGAATCTTTATTTGTAGTGTTAGTACTGAGTATGTAGGTCTTCACAAAATGAAATCTGAAACCTAACTAGCTGATCTTGTGAAAAAACTTCCACTGTTCTGTAATATAGGCTGGAAACTGCAATAAAAAAAACAATGGACTTGTGGATTCTAATTTGAAAACACTTTTTCATTGATCCTACAGAAGAAGAGAGGAACAGAACTTTAAAATCCGCACTGCAACTCTCACTGTAAATTCTGGCAGAGTTGTTTTACTGTCTGAGGTGCACGTTTGAGTGTGTATAATTTCACAGATTAAGCCCAAAGGCTATCAGTTTCCCTGTGTCTAATAAACATGCTCTACGCAGAATTGATTTTTCTTGGCCAGTTTCAAGATGAAAATATATTTTTATCTATTTTTCTAAAGTGTGTGTTGAGGTCATTTCACATGCTGCAGCAGGAGAGGTGAGCGTTCAGTGCTTTCACGAGATAGATGAGAGGCAAGATGATAAAATCGTGCTCAAATGAGTTGGCCTGCACCAAGTTAATCCAATCTCAATGCAAAAATGAGACTGGAAAAAACATATGTGCAAGAAAGGCAAGGCCCAGGTACAAAGCCTAATGCTTTTCATAAGGCCCATGTAACACTTTGTCTTTCATCTTCCCTTTTGGATAGTATTCTGGAATGTGCACTGCACTCCCACCAAATGTTGGGGTCGTGGCAACTTGGATCCTTTTATGGTTTGGGGTTTTTTTTCCCCTTCTCTTTTTTAATAGTGTTCTGAGTCCCTGTGTATTGTTCCTTGCCCTTCAGCTGCACAGAGACCAAATGCAGATGAAAAAGCCAAACAGGTTGATTCTGTACAAGTTATCTGAACGATGACTAGGTGGCAGGCTATTCAACTGGTCATCTAGAACATGCCTCCTCTCAGAACCTCTGGGGAAACTGGTCTTATCAGTCATTTGGTTTTGTTCCTCCTGACTAGATTGCTCCAACCAGCAAGAAAGACGCTACAATAATGGGGATTTTGAACAATATTTCCCAATTATTACTTAAAGATGTGTTATTGTAAAGGCTGTAATGATTATCTAACATTGATCTAGAGCATGGATTTACACAAACTTTCAACATATTTTTTGCAATACTTTCTGCCTTCCCATTTATTCAAAGGTGTCAAACATTTTCTATTCCCATAATAAATGTCTGAAATATAGAATTTGTCAGACTTGCTGAGACACTTGCGGCATCCACACTGATCCATTTTCCAGTCAGTCTCTGACTGAAATAGGAGAAAGAATCCAAAGAGCAAATGGAAAGTTTCTCTTTGTTGTGGACTGACTTTTCTAAGAGCTGGTAGAAATCCTGTCTCAGTTCCTGTAGGTTTTCTTGCTTTTTATGTCAAAAATTTGAGGCACACATTCAATAGAAAAAACTATGCTATTAACATGTTG
This sequence comes from Burhinus bistriatus, assembly GCA_013397275.1. Classification (NCBI taxonomy): domain Eukaryota; kingdom Metazoa; phylum Chordata; class Aves; order Charadriiformes; family Burhinidae; genus Burhinus; species Burhinus bistriatus. Next base: position 269,547 of record VYXH01009652.1, on the reverse strand, counting down.
AGTTGATAAATTAGCAAGTTAGTTCCAAATCACATTTTTAATAAGGGAGACAAATGCTCTCCAGTGAGAAAGATACTTCATTGGAAACTTTATAAATGCATTCTGCCTTTTCACTTCATCGTGGGCTTGATTGAGTGAGGCTGCGTTACTTGCTTTTGAACCCATTGTTTGATCTATTTTTTTAAAGTGTGCTTGGACAAGGTTAGCATTTAAGCTACCTAAATAATTATTTTCATTGTGTGTCCAGGTGGGAGAGAGGGTGAGTTAGTACATTTTTTCAGTATCTATAGTTAGTTATTGATATATGTAAATCTGGAAGGGAGGGAAACAAGTTGTTTAAAGTGACCTAGGGCACCTTTTTCAGATAGGTCTGTGCTGATAGAGACTGAATCGAAAAGGATAATTCTAGACAATTTTCAGCAACGTATAAAGAGCTGAAGATTTTTATAGCTTTGTTATAAATATATAATTGATTTTCCTTTAGATTCTTTTCTGGGTGAATACTATAGAAAAATATGGAAACACATCAAGATAAGTTTTAATGATGAAGATTTTCCACTTGTTCACACACACTAAATAAGCTTTAAGCATTGAGGATGTAAATATGAGCTCTCATTGTGTCATACTGCAGATCAAAATATCTGCACTTACATCTTTTGTGATAATATAGCATGAATAACATTTTCTTCCTGAGATGATCATGTGTTTACTTGATGTAGTTACCACTGTTTAAATGATTATACAAGATATAGTACAAGTAGCGCTTTTGCCTAAGCAGGAATGAGTTAAGATTATTATAATGGAATTTTCTGATTTGTCAGCTCTTGAGTACTTGGTTTCTCAATTAACAGGGTTTTTATTAGGTGAGCTAGGTATAGATATGATGACCTAGGAGAGCATCAGGATTTCTGTTTATCTGTGAATTCATCATGCTTCCCTATCTATTAACAGAAGCTACTAGGAAAAAAACCCAGTAGTTTACTATCAGCTAATTAATCGGAAATAATATAGGTAGATACAGAATAAACATGTTTAGAAGTCCCATAACATATGTTTTAGTAAAAATATATTTAGACTTGCTTTTAAGCCCAATACTTTTTAATTGATGTTGCATCAATTTAATACCATAATAAAATTGTTATAGCACAGAAACCTTATATGTAGCTTTCTTATCAGTAAGAACCAAATATGGGGTGTGACTTAAACTGACCATGAGTCTTTTTTTTTTTTTTTATTTAAAAAACTAGAAAAATCACCTCACCATAAATATAACTGAAGAGGTTCCCAAAACATGGCAGTAAATTTTCCTCTTTGCTCTTACAGCTTGAGTCATCAGTAGGGTTACAAAGAGAAGTGGTTGTCTAGCAACACTAACATCTTTATTTCTTCTTTTGAGAGTACTAACCTAGCAGCATCTGCAGCTATTGGGAACACATAGTTTGGAGTTTTGTCTTACAGCTCCGTTTATGATGCAAAACGCATTTTTAGTGGTAGGCAAGAAGCTAAATACGACCTTTGTTTTAAAAAGATTTTGTTGTCATTTTAATATCACTTAGTAATGCATCTCTATGATAATTATTAAAAGGTAATTTAAAAATTTGTATTCCTCAAAAATAATTCCTGACTGTAGATTGAATAATTCAAATTGATAAATTACAGTAGGTATCATTTGGATTCATTTGTATATCACCAAAAAACATAAGGTAATTTCAGCTCTTTTTTTTTTTTCAGGTATTTTTTATCAAGTGACAACTAGATTTATTGATATTTTTTGCTGAATTAATATTCTTTGCAATTCTTATCCTCCATAGACTGAGGTGTCTAGTGACCAAAATTCTTTAAAGCAGAGGAACAGTAGACTGAAAGCATAAAGGAGGAGATGATGGAACTTGGGAAACAGATGATTTCAAGATACTCAGTGTAAACAAAAGACAAATTCTTAAATGTGGAAAGGGTTCAGAGGATGATAAGAAAAGAGAAAGATAGTTCATCAAAGGAGAACTAGGTAGGTGCAGTCAAATCTAAGAGGAAGCAACAAGAGGTAGCAGAGAAGGTCTGGAAATACTACTGTAGTCCTGAATTGGATTCAGATGTGAATTCAGGTGTGGAAGGTGTAGTTAATGTGGTCCTGCGTGACTAAGTAAGTTAATAACTCGTTGGTGCTATGCTTGCAAAGGGAGGACATTAGTGAAATACTATTCGTGAAGCTGCTCAAAAATAGGCTGAATACAGTGGTTCTGTTTGTTAATTGGTAGTTTTGTATTTGTACAGTAAAAAACTTTAACTCCCAGGATAGAGAGTTTTGGTTTTTTTCAGAGGTAGTGGAGTGATAGTGAAGTTTTCTTTAAACAAATATTTCTAAATCAATATACTTCATTTTGAAGTATAGAATTTTGGAAAACAAACAAACAAACAAACAAAAACCCAAACCAACCAACCAAACAAAACCCAAACAAAAAAAAAAAAAACAAAACAACCCCAAAACAGAAGAACTGGGATACTGCATTTGATTAAAAGTTCTCCTGGCTCAGCATCCTGCTTGCGATAGTAACCTGTGAAAGTAAGAAACATTACATATGTAGAAAAACCTGCCTTTGGTATATCTTTCTCACTTCTGGGAAGTAGTTTTGGGATATCTCAAATCAGAGGCTGCATGTGAATCATTGTTTTTATGGGTACTGTTGGATGTGTTTTCCATTAATTCCTCTTTTTCCATTTTGGATCAATTTATACTTCAGGTCTTGGTGCTATCTGAATAGGAAGCTTCAAAATATTCTTGTTTTGTACTTTCTTCTGCTTGTTTTAGCCAGCTGCCTCATAACAACACTGATTTGCCTATGTATCTTGCACGATGAAAAATAGTAAATATTAATTTCCCACTCACTTTCTCTATATTATTAATGATTTTAAAGCTTTCTCAGTCATTAGTTCCTTGAAAAATGCCTCTCTTGGGAGGCAAGCACAGTGCCACAAAGAGAAGGATAGCTGTCTGCCTCACCCCAGTGGGCAGGGCATGGTGCAGACAGCCATTTACATTGGCTCCAGAGAACAGATGGCCAAGGAATATGTCTGTGGGGAGCCTTTGAAAAATGGAAATTACAACCTGGGACATTATTTATCCCATATATGGTGAGCAAGATAATCAGAAGTACTTTATACCTCATTAAGAGGACTTGTTACTTGCAATTGCTAACATTATGAGAGTTCTTGGAGTAGTGTAAGGTTTTTAATAACTCTCAGCAGAAAAAGAAATCTCCCCTCTTTCTGAAGATAACATTGGCACTCATTGATTTTCTCAGATACTGCATTTAAGTCTCCCAGAAATTTCTGTAAATCTTAGGCAAATACTATCTGCCCTGGATAGATTTTTTAAGAAACCAAATTCTTTTAGAATATTCTTTCCAAGACGTATGTGTAAATGCAGTGGGTTCTCATCTGAAGCTTAGAAAGTCAATGTCATACGTTTTATACTTTGAGAACGTACAACTGATTGTCACAAAAAACTAGTAAGTGCTAGCATGACTGAAAAGCTGAAATATTGGAGTGTAATATCAGAAATGTTTAAGTTGAGCAGCCTTGGTACATTTAATTACATGTCTGATGAAGGTTTCATGGAATAGTTATCTTTCCTAGTTTTGCTGTCAGTTGATTAAAGATTTGACACAGGAGTTATAAATATATAGTTGTACTATATTTGCACTGTTTGCTGAGGTCAATAGCTATATGGACAACATTCAGTAATCTGTTGTAAGTAATCTCCTTGTCACAGGGGTTTCAGATGACGCTGTGTACACAGCTGCTTTCTGCATCTACAGGTGGGCTAATCAGATACTCTGAGGTTTCATCTTTTGGAAACAGGAAAATGGTGAGCTCCTGCTTGCATAGGGTTATGGAGAAACTTACCGCCTTTCGGCATGACTAAAGTCCCCTTACAGAAGTTTGCTCTGCAGTTTCAACAAAATTAAATTTGAGCAGGAAGGGGCTAACCCTCCACCCCACCCCACCCCAGACCATAGAGATGGTGTCAAGTTTTGGGAATTTGGAACCAAAGGAGATGAGGGAGAGTAAAATAACTCAGGGCAGGACTGAAGAAGTAAGATGATGATTGAGGAATGAGATGGGAGCCAAAACAGTGGGAGTTAGAGGAAGGAGGGCTTCCTTTGCTTCCCTTCTAGAAGCTCTGCTCACTGGCCCTGGCCCTTGGGTGGGTCGTGTCCTGAGAGTAACAGGACCCGGCTCACCCCTCTGCCATAGCAGCCCATGTAATCTTGGGGTCTGTCTGTGGCTTTGTTACTACTCATAAATAGTCAATAAAGGCGGTACTTCCCTACCTACGCCCTATGTGAATAGGTACATTTGAGGCTGTGAAACACGCAAAAAATACTGTGATTAAACTGATACAAACCCCTAAATGGAAAGGGACAAGAATTTCAGTGAGATTTCACAAGTGGTTGAATTAAGGTCCCGACACCTGATCTTGTTAACAGCAAAAATTTTCAATTGACATAGCTGAAGTAGGTATAACGCCATATTTTTTACACAAGTAACTGATGAAGTACAATACAAGTCAGCATCAGCAAAGCAAGTGTAGGTGCTTACTGGAGAGTGAAACAGAACAAGAAATGAAAAGACTGGAATCCTGAAATATTTTCTCTAGAGATCATATGGAGTTTTTCCTTCCCTTCTATCACCTTGCCATCCCACTGTCTTCTTCCCCTTGCTCGTATTGTTTAAGTTTGTGCTGATTAGAACTAGGACTTCATTTGCCACTACAGGAGTCATGTGGTTCTTTGAATGAAAGCATGCTTTTCAGTTGCTTGCTAATGCATTTACTTTTCACACATTCAGATCATTGGGTTATTTTGTCGTATAGAGCAAATTGCAAGGGATTTTCTTCATGTTTCAGAATAATATTGTCAGCTTATAGCTTAAGGAAGTTAACGTTTGTAGAACTGTAGGTTAGAGCAAATAATAGTTTAACTGGTGTAATTTCAGCAATGTTTATTATACTTGTCTCTAAGCAGGCAAATTGATTTATTGTTCTGAGCACTTCCCTGGTTCTGGAATCATCACTGCACATTAAGGCTACTGTGACCGGTCATATTTAAGTGAATGCCTGTCCCGTATGATCCATAGAACCATATTGTAACATAGTGATGTGCGTATCACAGCGTGGTCTCCACAGCACACTACAAATTAGCAAAGCTCTACTAAACACGTCGGTGCCACTGTAGGATGCCCTGTTGCCAGAATTTTCTCCAGACTGGTTTTAAACTTTCCATACACTGAGAATCATGTTGTTCTTCCTGTAAGAGCATTCGTTTCAGTGTTGCTTTTATTGCCCCACTGAGTAACAGTCTAGGGCTTCATATTTAAAACTTGTACTAGAATTCAATCTGACACACCAGCATATTGCAGACATAGGCATGCATAATTCATCTATTTTCATTGTTAATACCCTTTCAGGTATTTGCAGACTGTTATGTCTTCTCATCCTGCCTCCGTTTTCAGCTAGCCAGGTTAATAAATATGTTAATTATATAAATTTTCCATCATAAATCAGTTCTTTCATGCTCTAATCTGTTTTGCTGGTCTTTTTTTAACTCACTGCAATTTGTCAGTCTTACAGCTAACATTATGTCCCACACTGAATTCATTCTTTATAGTGTGCTCACACTAAAAACTGTCCAAAGGTCAGGCAATTATCATTTCTGCACTCCGTGATGCGTTGTCTTCATGAATTTTAGTCTGCAACTGGACTAAGCCTGTGTTGGTTATTGGTATTGCTGCAAGATGGGAGTATCTATCGCCCACACTTGTCTTTTGTTGTTAGTATTTCCTAGATTTCTTCCACTCAGTGCATAGCCAGCCACATGTTGATTCCTATCTCCCTAGGTGTTTTTTATGTGCATTTTTCTAAATTGAAACTCATGCTGTCATTTTCTGCCCACTAATGCCTCTGGCCCTGTCACTAATGTTTCTCAACTCTGACTGATGTTCACAACTCTTTGTGATTTAGTATTGTCTGCAAATTGCACCAGAGCATTATAAAGATCTTAAAAGAAAGGCAGAGCTCATTAAAGAATTCTAGAAGACATCTTCCCCAAAACTGAATATGTTCTCATCAACCATCTCGTCTGTTTTCTCCAGAGAATATCATACCATATCAGAAACTAAAGCTCATGCTTAAAAAGAATAATAATCTTCACTTTCTCATTGGGATTTTTTTTTTTTAAAGTATTCTTTCCTCATCTTTAAAGTACAAAGTTGAATAAATATGTGGTGTATATAAGAAAGCCTGGCAAAAGAGTTGTCTCATTGCAAAATTAAGGCTAGAAGTCAGCTTATTTAAAGGGGTCTGCTTATCTAAAAGAAAATGGGAGAATTCTTCAACAGGAAGAGAAAAGATGAAGCCTCCTAAGTTCTTCACGCTGAGAAAACTATAACATGTTGTCCTTCAACATGTTTTGGAGAATTGCAGTACTCCTCAGTGCTATTCCTGTACAGTTCTAGTAATTTGGCTAGATTTCCCTGGCTGTCCTCCCAGGTGTCATGGGAAAATAAAACAGAAAATGAGAGATTGTGAGACTTCTTGGCTTTGTGATTTGAGTGAGAGTACAGCACATGGTGGGTGAAAGTCAGCTGACTTGATGAGGAGTTGTGTTCACAGATCTAGCAGGATGGCTGTGTCTGCTGTGGTGATCTGTAATTTATTGCAAAGATACTATTTGGATGTATTAGGTGCCCCTGCTGACGAGACCATCTAGCTGTGACAAGTAGAAGGTGGTTACTGGCTGTTTGGATGGGGCACTGAATGCTGCTATCTGGAGAAGGATTATGGTAATAATGCCAAGGAATAAGAGCAAGGAACAAAAGGAGCAGTGGGTAGCCTTGCCACCCCACTTGTAATTTCTCTGCCTGTTCCAAGTCTGCACGTTTGAGTTCCCCAAAGGCAGCTGCATGCACGTTTGTTAGGAAAGTGAGGTACATCAAAGGGCACCTTGCACTGTAAGGTTCTCCCAATGCTAAATCTCTCACCTACACGCCCGTTTGCCACATGGCTCAGATGATAACTGGAAAAGGCGAGAGAGAAGCCACAGGCCTGCAGAGTGACTGCTCTAACATGGACACATGGTAACAGAGTGAGGAAGTTGGCGTAATCAAATGAATTACCACAGCCCCCTGCAAGGATCCAAGATGATGGAAGGGATCCAGACTTGGGGACAGAGGCAGCTGTGAGCAAATGCTTCCAATTTTCAGTGCGTCATTAAAGACACAAACTGAGTCCAACAGTAAAAGGATCAGTCTTACAGGAAATTTCTTTCTAACAATAAAAGGCAGCCTAAGTCCTCTAGGTTCCTGCTTACAGCCATGCTTTACTGCCAGCCTAAGTGAGAGGTACAAGGATGCACAAAAAACCCAGTGTCTTTTAATATGCAGTACCTGTCACATAAAACTCCAAACGTATTATCCACCGATACAAGAAATCACAAATTAAGAAACTGATATTCTGATGTGGAATTTTGTACCCTACAGTAAATTGAAATAAGATCAGATAGAGTGGAAACTGAAAAAACAGACACCCTTTCCTGAACCTTCAGGATATTCTCTCCTAGAACACGGTCTTGCTCTTTACTTGTTTCCTTACTATTTTTTATTCCTTTGAGTTCTCCTGCTGCCTTCTCTACCTTTGCAAGGTCGTTTCTAACAAAGAGCAAGCACGGAGCCAATGGAACAGCTTGCATAGTTACTGCTACTGAGGCACTTTAATTCTTGGACTTTCCACCTTTCCTGGGGCAGCCATTTAAGAGACAGGTCTCCCACCAGGTGCACAAAATGCTCTTCCAAAGAAGTGGGAGCTAATTGCTATCATTTTGCTTCTGAACATCAGGGCCTGGGAACCAGCAATGGTCTGTAAGACCAGTAACTTGAAAAACCACAGTACTGTAGGCAGTTTGGTTTGATACGCACAGGAATTAGGAACAAGCTTAATAAGAGTAGAAATGTTTATGAAGTCCGATTTCTTTAGTTTTAGTTTAAATATTGTTTAAGCTTATGCCACAAAGGTAGCTAAATAAGGAAGCAGATGTATGAAAATATTCCTACAGTTTGAAATCTGTCCAGTGTGGTTTAAGATAGTGCATCTGCTTTTCATAAATTTGCTTCTGGGGCTTCATGAAATGTTTGCTGTAAGTGGAAGAGCAGTGATGTTCTCATTGGTCTCAGTTTTCTAAGTATGGTCTCAGCTTGTTAACTTTTTGGAGTTCCTTCACTGCCGCAGATTTCTGTCATAGCTTTAGGTCAAAATAGGATGATGCCTTTGTTAGACCACTGCCATGCTGCTTTGGGAAAGAATGGTTGTAGCCTTAAACAGTCTTAGCACCAAGAGGTCTTATTGTATTTGGAATCTCGGAAGTGGTGTGGATTTTTGTAGGATTGTTATTTTTTTAGTTATTGTTAAACAGCCTTTTTCAGTGTTACAGTAGCCTGGATGTAATGTACAGGTAAACATGACATATTTCAGTATAGTTTTAAAATGCTAAACTTAACCCCCCAAAGTTTTTGGTACTCTAAGCCTCTGGAGCATTATCTCGAAGAAGGTATCGGATCTTTGTTTAGTATTAAACAAATCAGTTTGTACTGTAAAGCACAATGTTGGCTTTTAACTTGGATGTCCAGTGAAATGTAATATGACTATTCAGAGAGAAGAGATGACCTATATTTATTGATTGATATGAGCCAATTCTCTTTCCCTCCCATTCTGCTTGGAGGAGTTCTGTCTGTTGAGGTATGCAGGAAAGAAAGACTACACTGTATAAGATTATTCACCAAGTAAGTTTCCAGCTCTATGGAGTTGGAAGAAATATCAGACTAGCAAGTCACCTTCTTTCCAGGTCCTTTTCTAACATCACTTTCAGCATTACCTTAGTTTGTTCACGCACTCCACACAGAAAATAAAGATGTAAAAACTAAACAGCCCTTTTCTCCTCCCCAGTAGAGTTGGGATTTTTTTTGCCATTTCAAAAGTTTTCATAGCGCAGTCCTGATAGTCTCCTGAGTTCTGCAGAGAGATTTACGTAAGATGTAAAAAGGTAAAACAGGAGGAAAGAAGTTACCATTCCTTTCCTTCTCCCTCCCCCCGTTTTCTTTTGTTCTGTTAACAGTTTCCCCCAAATCTCACCCTTCTAAAGAGGCTAATTACTGCTCTTCCCTGGCATGCATTAGCATTATGCTGTTGTCAGTCTGTCAGGTGCACTTAGTCAGGGTTTAATGGGCTTGCAGCGAGCTACAATTAAACTCTGGAATTAACATTTAAAGAGTGTTTACATGACTTCCTCTTCCCTTCCTCCCCCGCAGCAGTTTGCTTAAAGACACAAGCAGTTTTCTGGTTTGTTTTAATTGTTATATAAGGAAAACACTGAAGAAATCCATGAAGTTGACTTTCATTTAAAAATTGAGTTATATTTTTTGCAGCTCTTGGTAAACATTATCGTGCTATTTTTCAAAAGAAAAATCATAGCCATTTAAAATCATGTGGTCAAGTACAACCCTTGTTGTAGCCATACTAGCAAATATCGTCAATTAAAAAGAGGAGCAGTTGTTGCTCACTCTGAAGCAGTTTTGTTTTCCACTAAATCCTGAGTGGAGTGAGAGATTCCCTGGACTGTTCTGGTCCGGAGGCGGAGGAGACTTGCACGTGTGTGAACTACTGCTTTCTCTGCAGCCCCCGTGATCATCTTTGCTTTGCTGTCTGGACATCTCAGCACTTCCCTTGGACACTCAGAACCTGGGAAAGAAAATGACAGACACATGGACTCTCAAAAAGTTCAGACAGACATTGATTGTTTGTATGGGTTTAGAACCTCTTTGGGCAGATGAGGACGTGCTTCCTTCCCAGTCGGGGAGGCATCCTTTGTCAGCCATGGTCCTCGTGGCATTCACTTAGACCAGTTCTGCTTCCTCAGCTGACTGACAGTTCTTGCAAAAGCCCTCTAGGCTCAAGAAAGCCCTGCGCACTCCTGTCTCGCTTGCACAAGTCCCAGTGGGCTGAAAGAACCTTTGGAATTAAATGATAGATGCATATTTGGTGCTGTGAATGCCGCATTAGAGCACTGGTGGAAACCTCTTAGTAATGGCTACAGAGGGCTGGCTTCTGAGGATCCAAAATCCTCAATGGGGAAAAATAAAAATTGTTAGATCTGTTTCAGTGCCCTGCTAGCTATATTGTTTTGCTACAGCTGAGGATATACTCTAGAGTGTGGGGGTTTTCTTCTCAGCTTAGGCTTTAGATGTAAAAGAAGAATCTGTGGCCTTTCTTGTGTATGATAACTTTGCAATTTAGTTCTGAAGTATTTCTCAGATATCCCTGCTTTTCAAACAAAACACACAAGTTTGAGCTTCCACATTTGGCGAGTTTATTGCTACATTGTACGTTGTAATTTATTTGTTAATGATTATTATCTATATCATCTTTATGTAAGCCAGTTGTGACTCCCTAATTTTACTTGTGGAAAGTGAGGGCAGCAGTACCTCAGCTTGAGAATTTTCAGAGAAGTGTTGTATCACAAAAGCCATGCAGATTTACAGTCTTCAGGTGACATAGGTCCAAAGAGTTTCCCTTATTTCCATGTGCAGAGATTGTATCTACTCCATCCTAAATTCCCTTTTAATTAAGAAGCCATTCCTCTTTTTATTTTATTACTTGTGAAACTATAGGTTGGTAGTTGAGGGAAATGTGAAGGTTTTAAATTAAACAGCTGATATTATTTGTCCTTCAATAGAAAATTAAATTTTCTTTTAGCTAGACATGCAGGAACTTTATGGAAATAAACCTTGAACTCTCCACGTAACTCACAGGTCAACACTAATGCAGCCACGTTACTGCTAACTGCTGTATAAACCTATCAGTCATAAGTGGCAGGACTGAAGTTCACCTTCAGTTCCTCTTTCTCCATTTCTCCGTAAGTTCAAAACATGTCCCGTTTCTCTTCAGCACAGCTGTTATCAGAAGAGTTTATGATGGTTTCTGATGATGAATTCTATTAAACCAGTGGGAAACTACCAGCTTTGAAAACCATTTTAAAAGTGCTGCAGAACCAGTGTTCAAACAGATACAGTGAAGCCTAAGTTGGAACAGAGGATTTCAAAATAATGTTACTGGGGTCTTAGGGGTTTTTTTCTCACCATGGGATGGGGGCAAAACACAAACGTTCGTAGGTGACAATGTCCTTCATGATTCACCATTAACATTAATAACAATAGCCGATTCATAAAAGGTTTTGCTATCCAGCTGGTGATTCGTCTCTGTTAGATAGTTTTTGCCTAGACTATATAAATTATGCCATTTCTATCAGTATTTGACATTACACAAATGTTTCCATTCAGACTTTTAATGGCTTAATCTCTCAAATCAGTTCAATTTCCTACACTATCGTGGAATCTGAAGGAAACAATTTGTTTTGCAATATTAAAAGCTGACACTTGGAGCAGGAAACGTTCAGAATCAAATAATCTGTGTGAGAAAGGTAAGGGTTATTTAGTCAATATCTCTCCACCCTGAAGACAGCAATCCTACAGCACAGGAACACTTTCATTTCTAATCCATGCTGCTGGGGAGAAAAAAAAAAAAAAAAAAAAAAAAAAAAAAAAAAAAAACTTTTTTTNGAAAATACTTTTTTTTTTTTTGTATATAGGGTTCTATGGACCATTGACTACTGTGTTACTAGTGTGTAACAGTGGAGAAGAGTTCCCTTTCCTGTCCTTAGCACAGTCCTATCCAAGGCATTGCAGCTCTGTAATTGTCTTAGCAGCAACAACAAAACACAGACTGCAGAGTGCTCTGTATATGAGTCATGGTAAAGCCAGGCATTGTACAATTTGGCCAGAAGAAATTACTGAGAATGCTTTATTTTAGATGAAATACTCTTTCTGACTCCTTAACTTGAGGGCACATAACAGGTCACAGGGCAAATATGCTTTAGGATGGGTGATGTTCCAAAAAGAAATGGAGAACTTTGAAGACACTGTGCTGTAGGTCAGATGAATTTAAAAAAAAAAAAAAAGTCTCAGGAGAAAATGATCCTGTCATAATACTATGCCAATCTTTGAATAATTCCCCTTTGCTTAGACAGGAGAGATGTATCTTTTTTTATTTGTGTTCTACCTCATAAAAGATGTAAGGTTTATGGTATTGGAAATCTAATGATATCTCTTTATTCAAGAACAATATGCAATAGCAATGACAGCAGGCTTCCTACACTGTCTTATTTATGTCGCTGAGCTTTGAGATAGAAGCTAGCAATCTAGCAGGACTGAGCTTTGCAGTTTTCAGTATGGTACTCTGCGTATCTTTGGGAAGTCCTCCGTATATTGCTGTGTAAAATCCTGCCAATAGACAATTGGTTTAACTAGAAATTGAACCAAATTAGCTGCTAAAGTGTTGGCAGAGGACTTCCCTCTCTCTGTGAGCAGAGTTGTTAACCTAGCTGTGCCCAGACTGGAGGATGAACACATGCAGATAGGCACTTTTTGCCTTAGGAGTCCTTTTGCAGAGTACTCTTATGAGGCCTGAACTCTGCCTAAGACCATTAGGGAAAACTTCAGTGGAGCTAATTGACAAAGATACTAGCTTCATCTTCTATACTGAAGATTCACCGGGCCCTAAACCATTCCTTGCACTACCAGGAGTTTAGCTGGGATTGGGACAGAGGAAGAATTTTCATGGGACTGAGGTTTTATAGACCCGAAGGCAGAAATTTCAAAGATGTTTGGTGAACGTGTTTGCTTTCATCTCATGTGTCCAATAAAACAGTGTTTTAAAGGAACAAATTTTTCAGAAAATGCTGCGTGTTCTTTGCTCCTTGCAGAGACTGAAACTGGTTTCTCAAAATATGCGTGTCCAGTACCCTTTTACACTGTGAGCCCTGTCGAAAGGGAGGCAATGTGTGCTACATTGAGAGTGGTAGGCTGAGACAGAGATCTTCAGCAGCTGGTGTTTTACACCTATAGCTATTGAAATCACAGTGAAGGGTCTTTTGATGTTAGTGATAATCTGTGTCCATTTAAAAAAAAGTCTGTGCAGTTAACATTTCGAAATGAAAGATGGCCAGTAGTGTTGCTAGTTTTGTTGTGAGCATTTTCCTTCAAACACCAGACAGAACAGGCATAAACCTGTTGTGGAGTTTGTTTAACTAATATTCTAGTATGTCATTTGTTAGTCGAATGATCCAAGACGTTAGATCAATGAGATACTGGAATATTTTAATAAGAGGAGCCTGCAGCCCTTTTTGAGGGTCTTTAGACACATTTGTAGCGGTAGGAACGATATGTGGGATGATTGCAAATGCTAGTTGCCTGCAGCCGATCTCACTGCACTACTGAGCTACCAGTGTGAAAATGGGTAAGATGTTAAAATGTTGCATGATTAACAGCAAGTAGGATTTGTGTTGGTATATTGGACTTAAATCATCTTACATCTTGGCACGCTTTTACTAAGTGAAATATCAGTGTTTGTCACTAAAGAGTTACATTAATGTAAAGAATAGCCTGCATATTAAGTAGGAGTCATTAACCATCCAGATTTCTCTGTGTTCATTGCATTAGCTCTTCTGCAATGCAAATCTTAACCTACACTAATGTGATAATGAAGAAATTGAGCCCAAGGATGTAGGCAAAAGCAAATAATTATGCAGTAAAACCCTTTCTCCTCAGTAGACCAGGACTGTGATCACTTAAGAAGCAGAAAAGAATTGCACTAATGAAGTCAGACGTGGATTAATAGCGGTTTGCCTTTCCTTTTTGATTTTGCAAGGAAGAAGTTGTGTATCATCTCATGGAGGGCCCCCCCCTATTTAAAAATACTGCAAATTTTTAAAGGAATTTTATGAAAAAAATTTTAGAGAGGAGTTTGTTGCTGACTGAAACATGTTGAAACAGAACTACTGTCTATGTTGATAGGATATAAAAGAAGATTCTGTTTTTTCATCAGTATAATCTCTTTTCTCTACATGCAGTTCTCTGATAAATTTTTTAGCAGGGGAATGAGTTAATTATGTTTCAGAAATCAAAATCAGATTTATAATGTTCACACACTTTCACCTTTAATAAAACTTCCACATTGATACACCAGCAATAAGACTCAGAGCTATAAGAGAAATAGGAGTTAATAAAAAGACTATCAATTTGAATTCAAAATGACAGAATAGATCCTGATTTATTATGATGTAAAAACATGATCCCCTCTGTGATACGATATTCCCACCCTGAAGAATGTCCTAATTTAATCATAATTCCCTTATATTTATAGTAATTAAATAACATCTCTTCAGTTACAAATAGAACATTTTATGTACCGCATTTTCATTGCTTTCTGTCTCTTTCTAAGCAGTTACAGTTATAGTGCAATAGGAGGAGGCCTGGTAGTTCACTGGAGCTGGAATATTGTAACAAGAAGCAAATGTATTTTCAAGAATACAATGTTTTAAAATATTATACAATGTATTCCATGAATCAAATTACTGGTATTAGGCAGAGAAAGATTCTTTTCTGTTATTTTTGAAGACCCTGGGAGGTATACATTTGAAAAATTGGAATTCTGTGCCAGAGATGATGCAATTATTATTACCATTGAAAAGGGACGATGGTAACAGGCCTAAGAACTTGTGACACTGTTGGTACACAAAAGTTTTTAAGATTTTTGTAGGTTTTTATTGTTTCCTCTGAGCCCTGTACCATTCAACTCAGAGGAATATAGCACCTCTGTCTACAGGAGGCAGAACAAAAAAAATATTACAGTACCTTTAAAAAAAAAGTCTTTTAAATATTTGTGACTTTCTTTCTGCAAAATACGTAGTATAAACTGAATGCTGGTTATAAAGATTTTACTGGTGCTTCTCTGAGGCAACCTGAGTAATTCAGCCTGGCCTTCCTCACTCTTGAATAATGCAGCCTTGTTGAGTACACGTACCAATGAAGTCTCTGCACTATATGTTTCTGTAGTCTGTGCATGGAAGATATTAAGTATAGGCCAATTAGTTTGTAGGACAAGTGAAATGTCATTTCTGTATCCTTTTAATCCAAGTGTGGAAAGAAATATATTTTCAACTATTATTTCCTCCATGAAATGCAGAAATGAATGTATTTACATGTAAGGATCCAGTAAAATACTATGGAATTTAACTGAGAGGATTTAGGCTCCTCTCTGCGTAAGCCGCATCTTACGTTTTGAGACTTATTGTGGAGAAAAGGTCTAATGACTTCAATTTTTGATACTATTGAAAATTGTTGTGCAACCCATGGCATTTAAAAAAAAAAAAAAAAAGCTGGGGGTGGAGCAGCAGCAACAAATGGGTATTTCAGCAGCTGTGTAGCTGCAGAAGCCTTTCTCTTAAAAGGAAAATAGGATTTTTATGGTTTGCCAGAAATACTTCTTGGAGAAGGCTTTTCTCTATGGCCTGATGAAAAATGGAAGATTTTTGTTATCATTAGGTGCAAGCGTTGTGGTAGAAAAAATGCACCTTGGAAAGAGGAGAATCCTTCTGAAAACCTGTGAAGTCAGCTAGTGCGGCTGTCCTCTCAATCCATTATTACGCACCCTAATGGTCATTAAAAATAAATACATGACTGTCAGCTCTGCGTAAACAGACCTTGAGTAAGGTGAACTAGAGTGGCCTTGATCATGATTTACCAGTTCAGCTGTTAATAATGTTTCAATACAAAGTCTACTTGATAGAACCGTAATGGCTTCAAATTATATGCTTAGCAATGCTGTAGCAGTTTACTGCCAGCAAAATAGGCGGCCATGGGAACAGCAAGGTACGCACTAAGGGCAGCTCAGTTGGAGAGCTAAAACTTAGACCAAAAATTTGTTTTTCAGAAGCTTTACACCTGCTGTTGATACTGAAGGGAATGAGAATCCAATTTGGCTTTCTGCTCCAATATTGAGCTCGTATTTGCAGGAAGAAAAATACACATATATGTATGCACGTGTTGTGGTTTGGGCTGGGCTGACCACTAAACCAGGACAGCGTATCTCTGTCTCCTATACTGGGCAGATCTGAAATACAGAATAAATACAAAACTGCACAAAGCTAGGGTGGTTTTATTTTTTTGAGCTCTAACAGCATTTTAAACTATATTAAATTCCATTCACTAATTCATAGTTATCTGATTAAGCTAAAATGTGCCGTCTTCTGTTCCTCTTTAGCTAATGCGATTCTGAAAGACATACTCTCTTCTGTGTTGGACCATTCCTTCAGGGCATGCAGTCAGATCCCCCCTCCCTGATAAAATCAGTTGCCCTTGGGACTTCTGGGGTGAGAAGAATTGATGCATTGTCTATTTTGATTGTTAGCTCTTGCAGTCTTTCTAAATAGTGCAATATTCCTGAAATTTAATCAGTAGCTGATACCGAAATCAAGATATTACCATGGCTTCCAACTGGTATTTGAATATTTTAACTTTAAATAATCGTCTGTGGATTGGTGTGATTTAATGGAGCAGAGAACCTGTTCTATTCTTGTCTAATCCATTCATCCTCACTTGCCAACTTTTTAAGCCTGTCCGAGTCTACATTTTATCTTTCTTCCCTTCTTCACTGTACAGAGAAGTAATTTGGTGACTTTGCATTTACTTGCGTGACATTACTGCCAGGCCAGCACTGTCTCTGAGAAATGCTAAATGCTTCCGCTTTTCACTGTGCGTTGCCACCTCTGACAAATACAGGTGGAAGAGGTGGAAAGGGCTCTCCTGCACAAAACATTTTGAAGTGAACCCCTATGCAAGAGATGGTTCCAGTACTGCTACTGTTCCCACGTATAGGCTAACTCACCCAGGGCTTGATTTTGCAAATGGGGTCCTTCTACATTTTTCCATGATTGATTTGGTTCTAATTTATATTTGCAGGCATTTGCGGGAAGTGAGTTCCACCACTAAATTTCCTTCTCTCTACCTAGTTCATTTATCTAGATGCTCGTATGTTCTGTGCCTGTCTGGCTTGCACTTCTTTATTGTTGCCTAATATATAGCTTACCCTAAAAAAGTGAGGTTTAGGAAGCTATTGCTCTTTTTATTGACAACAAATTAAGTATTACTTGTGTTAGTGAAGGATTTGCCAGTGCCATCTCAGTTTGGTTTTTTTCTTCCCCCTCTCCTCTCTCCAAGAGTTTTGTTTCTTTTACCTAGGAATAAAGTGGATGATCA
Source organism: Burhinus bistriatus (assembly GCA_013397275.1). Classification (NCBI taxonomy): domain Eukaryota; kingdom Metazoa; phylum Chordata; class Aves; order Charadriiformes; family Burhinidae; genus Burhinus; species Burhinus bistriatus. Next base: position 252,348 of record VYXH01009652.1, on the reverse strand, counting down.
GCCTTTAAAAATTATTTCTGATCAGAGAGTATGCTGAAAAAAGTCTTATACAAGTGTCAATAGATGACCTGAAAATAATTTAAAATTATAAAATTTTAGGATTTTCTTGTAATTCTGTCTTGGCACTTTTTAACTTTGCTCTGGGCATTATCTCTAGTTTTCCTCTGGAACACAGTTCTCCTTTCCCTGACCCCCACTTTTAAATGAAGCTGAGATTGCCTTGCAGTTACTTTTTATGTGGGATGTACGACTTTAAGTAAAGCAACACATATCAGAAAATATTAAAATCATGATAGTTAACAGTATAACTGAAGTTAGCTAGTGAAATCTCTGCATCTTATCAGTTAGTATTTCAAGAAAAGAAACAGCAACCTGGTATTAGTTGTACTGAGTTGGCGCTATTAATTGAACTAGAGTAAAGAAGCAATAGTGATGTTTAATACAACATATTAGAGGGTGTGTATGATGGAAAAGCCTATTGAGTGTGATCTGATTGTACTGATAACCACCATCATCCGGCACTGTTGCGAAAGTCTGTTACTGATTAGTCATAAACTGCAAAGATCACTCTTTTCAGGTTAGGTGATAGGCAACTAATAATTGTACCATTTTTTGCCATACAGCAACATTATCTGTCAGTGGAACTAAAGACAACTTAAACAGTGTGCATGTAAAAGACCAGGGACCTTATTACTGAATTCAAACCTGCCTTTATTTGACTCTCTTCTGTCCCATTACCAGGATATATTAGAACAAAGCAACTCTTCTCCAAGTATACATTCAATTCCTAGGCTTGCAATGTACTGCAATTTGGTGATGTGCTGGTGTTACTCTTGCTGGATTTATAGGGTAATAAGCTGATGCATACTGATGAACCTCACTTGGAGATGGAGGTGTTTGTAGTGTGTTGTTTGTATTAAGACAGCCAATAGCTGGGATAGATATGGCGGGGGAACAGACTTGTTTTTGTTGTGCTAGATGTTGCAGCAACGATTATGCCCATTTTTTTTTTCTGCCATCCTGCTGCGCATCTTTTTAAGCACTTCATAGTTCTAATCAATCATGTTGCAGCAAATTGGATTTTATTTAAAAATTTAATTGGATTGGTCTTGTGTGAATAAGTATTAAGAAAAGTCCTTTATCTGGTAAATGTTCAAAATTTTAGGAATGTTAAATTCTAATTTTTTTGCAAACTGCTTAACTGGTGAAAATGTAAATTTTGCCCATTGAAGATTATAACCCTTTTTTCGATTCTGTTTGAATAAATGGAATTTCTTCAAGTGAGTGACTACAATGAAGTCATTTCTCTACATTTTACTTTCTGCCTATTATTACTTTAATAACATTTCTAGCTTTGCTGAATATACAGATGGATCAAGTTTTGTTGCTCTGATTCCTCATTTGAGATCCGTGACTAGTTGATCTGAGGGACAGAGAATTTTGTTAACCTGCGCAAGCCAATGATGCAACAGATTAAAATGCTATCAGTTAGTTGGTTACAAAATAGCTGCTTGTAAGTAAATAGCTACATATTGTGACAAAAGAGTGGAGATTGTCTCTTGCATTAACATTGCAGGAATGAATTTAAAGTTCTGGCTTTTGTAATTAAACAGTATCCCAGTGACTCTCTTGAAGAAAATTACAAAAGAAAACATGCTGTATATGAAAAGAACAATGCATATTTTAATAGTTACATTAATACTAAGGCGAACCCTCACGGACTGTTCCCTTGGTGGGTAATTGACAGTAATACAGATTTTAATTTATGTCTTGCCATTCCTCTTTCCTGTTTCAAAACTGAGCTTGCTGTCCGTTTTTCCTTCAGGTTTCTTTATAGGCGATAGAGAAACTGATAATTTTCTGAATAAAAAGCCACAACTGTGTGCTTTTGGTCACGTTTTCCTTATCTGAATAAATTTGCGTGTGTAGCATGTTCCCCACACACTCTGCTTCTGCAGCCCCATGTCGGTAGCCTCCTTTTTCTCACTGTTTTTGTGACAAGTTGCTGTGGCACTGCCTGGCTACTCACTGGCTTTGGCCGTAACGTGAGATAACTGTGCAACAGTATTTGGTTTGGATAGTAGTGAATTCATGCAATGAACTGACAACTTCTACAGATTTTTAAATGTGTGTGGTTAGAGCTCCTTTCTAGATCCTTTTTCTTAATGCGGAGCATGAAAAGACACGATTCTGTAAAACACAGCAAAGCAGTCTCAGGACTTGCCTCTAAGAGCTGAACGAGCCCAGAAGTAAACTTGATCCTCCTAGGAAAGCATATGTTTGCTACTCTCAGGCAGGGCTAATACATGCGGTCTCTTGTACAGGTGCTTGTACACATGCACACTATTGTGGGTCTGATGAGGAAAGCGTCTTCTCTTGAGGACGCTGCTTTCATCTACAGGTTTCATAGTTTTGCTGGCTACTGGGGTAATTCCCATGTATGTGCCAGGTGAAACATTAATAGCAGATTCTAGTAAAAGCAGGTTGTCACAATTTTCCATTAAAGTATCAGATGCAGGAGCAGTTCAGGCTGTCTTAAAAATTAAGTTATGTACCACACAAGTTGGTGGGGTTATTTTGTTTCTTGGTTGGTTTTGAGAGCGGGGGAGAGAGCGCATGAGCTGTCTTCTCTGTCCCTTGGGCTGCTAACATTCTTGATTACATTAGGAAGCAAACTCTGGGAAACTTGCATTATATGTAGCACCAAAACAAACAAGGCCACGTATGTGAAATGGAAAGCAAAGGAAATCAGAGGGTCTGTATTCCAGCTGGAAAAAAAAAAATAAAAAAAATAAATGGCTGTTTATCTCATAAGGGCCCTTTTCATGAGAATTTGTAATAAGTTAAGCCTGGACCGTGTGCCTTGAGATGAGATTTCCCTAAAACAGCTTCAAGTCTAACCATACTTTTTATGCCAGTACAAAAATACAGAACTTTCAATAAACAATGCTGACCTTCCCCAGATCTGAAAGGATCTTCGGTGTCTGGTTTTGCAATTCCCTTTAGTACTGAGCGAGGTAAAGTGCATAATTTTGGACAGTCATTAAGCAAGCTCTTTGGTAGATACTTAATTTCTGGATGGAGTATTTTATAACTTTTTCAGTCAGGCTCTTCACAGTTGTAGCTATTTTGGTGGTGTTCTTGATTTTTTGGTGTTGTGAAACGTGAAATAAACTTTTAGAGTTGTTCCTACAGATTTGTTTTGCAGCTCCTCCATAACACTTGTATTAAGCATTCCAGATCTTGAAGAGCTTATGTGGGTTTTTTTCAGTTCAATAGAATTTCACACAGGGGGTTTTAAAGCCAATGAGGACTTTGGTATTTCTGATTTTAGACTGTGGTAAGCCTTACCGAACTAATAGGTTCCATGATAGAAATAAAACTATTCAAATGGTATAAGAGCTCACATAAATAAAATGTTTTCTCAAAATATTCTCAGGTATCAAAAGTGGAACAACAATTCAGAGTCAAAAGAAGATTTTGTATTTCCAGGTGCCTTCAGAGTATCAAACAAATCTGCTGCTTTCCCAGAATAAATCCTGCAAGTTTCTTAGTGAAGTCTATGAGTTTCAGCTGGAGAAATATTTGGAACATTAAAGCAGATCAGCAAACCGCTGTGCAAGCTCCCAGGAGCTGGGGCCTGAGAAGTTTCTCTCATGAACATTTTTTTGTCCAAATCCATGATTTCTCCTAAAAAGTTTAAGACTTCAACAAACTGACACTTTCTGATTAAAAAAAAAAAAAGTTCAGCTGAAAAACTCCCAGTTAGCTCTTATGTTGGTGTGTTTTTCATGTTTCTGGGATGTCATGCTCTGTCTCCTTACTTATTTTTCAATTGCCAAAGGAATTGGAAGGCAATGAAGTTACTTGATTTGATATGAACTCCAAGCTTTTCTTTTAATTTGTAGGACTTTTTAACGAATTTATTTCACTGGAAATAGTTACACTTCCAGGACATACCTTAGGCCAAGGAAGCTGCTGGAGAGAGCAAAGCTATGTGAGTTGACAGAGAGCCCTGATGTATTCCACATGCTCTGCACAGTGGGGTTTCTCAGGGCTCGTCCAGAATGCAGTGACTGAAGCACAGTGAATCCAGCTCAAAACTAGTTTGGTTGGGGAGAGGCAATAGTTCAGGCATGTTGTTGGCGATAAAACCCACTTGAGAAACTGAACAAACTTTCAGAAAATTACTATGAGCTTCAGGCTCCTGTGGGTACACAAGATAAATAGGATTACATGGGTATGTAGGTGTAAGAGCAGTGCTGCAGCAAAGCATTACTTTAAAATACTTAAATGAAGAAAATCTCGTCCTTGTTCATGCTTAGCTGGCATTGGCATGGCCCTCGCCCCTTCCCCACCCCCAGATGTTCTTCAGCAAGCAGACTTCTCAGCTGCTCCCGGACAGCCTTGCTCTGTCTTCACCTGCATTTGTCTATTGCTTCAAATATCTGCTGAAAGAAAATGTTTTTCCTCCTATATCTTGTTTTCCTTTCATTTCTCTCTCCTGAAATTCTGATACGTGACTAGAACTCTTGGAAACAACATCTTGGAAAGCTACCAAAAAATACAGTAATGTTGAAAGAGACAGTTTAATTGTTTTAAATGAGTCTGTGGAACTCTTCAGCAAATCAAATCAAATATATAAAAAAAATCGAAGGAA
>VYXH01009652.1:234506-247519 GCA_013397275.1 Burhinus bistriatus | reverse complement strand
GGGGGGGGGTGACGGACGAGGGGAGGATATATAGAGGGTGGTAAGAAAGGAAGACGAGATAGTGGTACATCTGACTTGGATTCCAGAATGTCATGCCTGGAATCTAAAATTTAGTGTGTACTTTTTTTTGACTTCTCATCACATCTGCAGCACAGCTCTCGTGATTTGTAACATACAATATTTCCTTGACAATGTATTTTGTGCACCTATCTTGCTTAGTCATTACAAAAAGAATTTTGCTTGTCCTCTACATGATTGTATATTTATGCAAAGCATTATCCCTTCAGAGAAATCCAGATGTTTTCTTTATGACCATATCTGATACGAAGTGGTCTGAGAGGCTCAGAAGCCTGCCACAATGAAACATCCCTGGGGTGGTACAGCATCAACAGGAAAACAGCTTTAAAGAAGGCTCTCCGGAAAACTGGTCATGGTTTCTTAGGCAACATTTTCCAAATGTCGCGAGCCTTGGCTCTGCCTCAAGCTAGCTGCTGAACTTCCTGCTTTTCCAGTTCATTCCATAAAAACCTTCCAAATTTAGTAAAACCCTCAGACTCCTATTTTTCCCTCTTTTGTTTTGTCTTTTTTTGTTGGAAAATCTCTACAGGCTCTTGTGTAGCTGCTGTCTATAGCTTTTCCACCCTTAGTAAGATTAAGATGTCTCAGTATAGCTTTTCTATTCTTAATGATCACAGATTTGATTAGGACTGATGTTGTGTGTAATAACAGGCAGTGGAACACAGATCAGGCAATCCCATGGGATTTCTCTTACAGGGAAGGTTGTTTCTTTAGCCTCAAGTTTTTGTTCAGTAAAGAAACCTGTCCCAAGATGAGAGGAATTCCTCATTTCTACAGACACCTGACTCAGCCCTGCTACTGCATGCTGAAATTAAGGAAACAATAAGGGCTTATACTTGTTGCATGACTGATGCTTCCTTATTGCTGTTTCCCAAGAAGTGCTTTTCTTTTCCGGAGGTGCTTTTCAGAGTGGGGAGGAAAATGAAAATATTTGCACTTATGTAAACTTTTTTCTTTTTCTACATTTTTGCAATAAATCCAATGAAAAATTGCAACATTTCTCTGTTGCAAGACAGCTGTATATAAATTTTTGCCTTATGAAAAGTGAAGTGTGAAAAAGTGAGATTGGAAAATGGAACAGCATTTTTGTAGCAAAAGTTTTGGGAGGATATTTTCTCTTTCTTGTGTGTGCTGTGTATCCAGCTCTCTGGTGTCAAAGCTTAATGCTCTGTGAAGAGCCCTCATTACTATCCATCTTGCAAGATCACAATCCGTATCAGTGCCTAAAATTCAAAAGAAATAGAAATGCATATATATAGGAACTTGAGTTATTATGAAAAGATGCATTTTGAAGGCTGTGAAGAAATGAAGTTTATTATTAGAGTACATACATATCCTGATCTTTGAAAAATATCTTTCATTACTTGTTTTGTTTTCACGTTCTAAAGAATCTTGATAAGTCAACAGAAGTAGTTTCAACTACTAAAACTAAAATCTTATGAGGTAAGCCCACAAAGCTAGCTGTTAGAAAACTAAACATAATTTCCTTTTCGCATTTTGGGTTTTGAAACATGAAGGTTTCATGTTTCCAAGATTTTTTTCCATAGCATTAAAATTTTTGATGAAAGCTAAAATTCTCACATGAACAAATTATTCTTGTTATTTTAAAGAAAAAACACCAATATAACCTCAAGATTTGATAACAAATAAAATGAAATACTATTTGTGATTCTGAACACTGTTTCATTTTCTGTTGCCATTGGTAAAGGTAAAGAAGGCATTGAAAGAAAACTTATTTTGGCATTTTTTTCAAATATTCCTTGGAGGATAATTATGAAGACTCTTGTTTCTCCTTGTCATCTGTGTTTGTATTTTAAAAGAATATGTAAATGCTGGGCCAATGTGGTTTTTGTTAAAATTGCTCGGTTGCATTCAGTAAAGGTAGTAAGTGGGTTAGTTTGTGAGGCAGGATAGTTCTGATACTTTAAATGCTGTAGAAAAATATAATTAATTAATACTAGGTTTTTATTTTCATGGAGTGACTCTGGGCCGAGTATCCTTGCATGAAGTGTTTATATGAAAGCAGCACTACAAGTGGCCTAAGACATTCTTACTTCCGTGTTGCTGGTAAGAAAGGTTATAAGAGATAAAGAACAAAATTTTGGCTTTCAATAGTGCTCAAGGAGGTCAGGGAAAGAGACCGCAGTGCATCTCATCTGGCACTCGGTAACTGGCTGTAATGTCCACCGCAAAGGTACTTTAGGAAGTCCTATTCCAGATTCCTGGGACAGATAGCAAAGAAAGAGGAAATAAATTTGCATCTGTGTATACCAACAGTAAGGAATTTCTGATAATAATTGATGTAGTCAAGGTGCACGGTGTCTTGCAGGGACTGTCTTGCCAGGACTCCCACAAGACAGAAGTGGCAGGGGTACGGATGAAAAACATAGTGCCGTTCACATTTATTTTTATGTGACTTGTCAGGGATTTATGCTGGCTGGCATCTTTGCGAGACAGAATGCCTTTCTGTTGTAAGAGCTGGTTAGTGGTGCAGGACAGTAGTGCTTTCTGGTCTATTTTTAGCTGTATTAAATCTCAAGATATAATCCAAAATGATGATTTTATGGAAATGGGTTTGCTTCCAAAGTGTCTTACTCTTCCTTCCTGCTCCCCCTCCTCTCTCCTCTCCCACCTTCTCCCCCCGCAAATGCTTGTTATCAGCATTTTTAGAGCCCAGTTAATTAGTGTTGGTGAATGTAGCCAGAGTTCAAGTTGCACAATTTTATGTGAAGAATTTCCTTGAGATATTTTTCTTGTCTGCTATTGCCAATATACAAAATGGTCCCAAACATCGCATTGCTTTTGCTCTCCTCTCCAAATTGTTCTGCGTAACATATGCAGAACCAGTTTCTTTCATTGTTTTCTAGGTGGATAGTCAGCACTTTTAAGCTTACTTATCATATCAAAAGCAGGTAAGGCACTAGAGCATGTGAAAATAATTTCAAGGAAGGATGCCATTCTGTTCAGTGGTTTGTCTAAATTATAGATGAAATCTTCCCTTCGAGAGAGAGGTATGTGTCAAAAATTTGGGGCTATAATTTTTTTTCCTCTTTTTCCTCCAACAGTAATGCTTTTATAATTTTCTGCCTGAGGTAAACAAACTTTTTGCTGAAATATATGAAAAATGTGTTTTGGTCTTGGCAAGCCCTGTACTTTTAGCAGGATAAAAAGTCATCATATTCGTTAATCCCCCAGTATTCAAGGACAGGGAGTACTTGTGCAGCAAAGGGCACTTTGCACAGATTCAAACTGTACACTCTGTGTTACCGTGCCCCCCGTGATAAAAGCAAGAGTCTTACAATAGGAAAAAGATCTAAAACCAAGAGGGAAGCAAACAGTGCCAAAGGGACGCTGCTACACAGATGCTATGCTTTCCCTAAGTAACACCAGTGATAATATAGTAGCAAGTAGTGTATGTTAAGCAACATCAAGTGCTTTTGGAATTTTACTATATCTTTTTGAAAGGATGTTAATGTTGCGTTGCCATGTTGAAAGCAAAGCAACTAGGTTAACCATCTGAAAAGGGAGCATCCCCTTTGACTCAGCTTTCAGCACGTTAATGTGCTTTCTCAAACTCTGCCCCAAGCATGTTGAGATGTACGACTGATTGAATTATGCAATTTTGATTGGTAAAGATGAGATGAGTTCATAGATGCAACAATTAAAAGAAGGACTTCTGAGAGAGAGATAAGTAAAGAAGATGAGAATATGGCTGTTGCGTCCTTTCCCTTCACATTAGGTATCTGTTAGAAAAAAAGGAGCAGAGGCAGTGAAAAAGATCCCTACAACAGAAGTTCGTATCACAGAAAAACCTTATGCTTCTCTTTGAATAATGTTTGCATTCCCAGCAGAAGTTTATATGACAGAAAAACCGTGCTTCATTTTAATTAATGATTGCATTCCCAGCAGAGGAGCAGCTCCCCATCAGTACGTGAATGCTTAGGGGGACAAAAGAATGGGTTTTTAGACAAAAACCTTTACTAAATTTTTGTAACAGAAGTAAATTGACTATTCTGTCTGTAACTTTAACATTCTACAGCATCATGTTTCATCATGCAAACCAGGGATGTGGATGCCTAAGCATCGACTGCTGCCCTGCCTGCGCTTGTAGAAACAATTCACTTTCTCACTGCAGCAGCTTTTTCCCTTGTCCTCTCATGTGTCCTAACACGAGTAGTTAGTATGAACAGTAACAGGGAGTGCTGTGCGTAGGAGAGGGATGCTGCGTATCCATGCTGCTTCCACAGTACTTGTGTGACTAGGACGTAAGAATCTGCTGTGTGGAAATTGAGTAGGTTTTCTGTGTCGCCTGTATGTCTCATGGTAAATCTGTCCTAGTAGAAGCCATCTAAAGGGGGCTGTAGGCAGTACCCCATGCCTGTAGTTCACAAAATGTAGTGTCTACTCCTACCCTCCCATTAGTCGAGATATAATTAAGCCTTAATTTATCAGAGGGTCTCACAACAGTGAGAGAGCAGAGATAGCTTGATAGAGAACAGACAGCATGTCTTGAGGTAGAAATCTTAGTTTACAGTTATCTTCTCTCTGTAAAGCAGCAGTGTGTGCATAGATGACCAATAATACCCACCCAGCTGGGAAAAGAAGGAGGGAAGGGAAACAGGCAGAGTACGCACATGGCATCTCTAAGATGACGATGGTGGGAGAGCGTAACAAATAAACCCCAGGCCTGTGAATACATCATTCCTTCTCCAGGCCCGTGGTGGGCTGAGAGGCAGAATGACGGGCAACGTGTCCTGAATCACCCTCATAGCATTGCAAACTACTACTTAGGAATGAAGATTTCTTAGCAACTCTGTTTTAGTAAGCACTGGAAGCAAAGATCAGTTGAGTTTCTTTACAAGGAAATTGCATGAAATTCTAGTCTAACCAGTACAGAAATTGTTCATGAAAGTGTACTAAATGCTGAGGACTGTAAATCTGTGTCAAAAACAAAATTGCTTGCATTACAGAGAGAGAAGCATGACACAATTGTTAATAGTGTGGAGACGCAAGAAAATTGGAAAACTAGGACACTCTGCTCAAGGTGTGAAAATGACATAAATACAAATATCATCCACTGCTTGTAAAGTGAATGTAACTGCTTCCTTGTCACTTTGCTAATTGCTTTAGAGGAGCCTTGATGTTGCAGCTGTGGCAGAAAATAAATACATGCTTGTTAGTACCTTAGAATGAAGCTTAATTCTTTTAACAAGAAAGAAAATTAATCTGGTTGTGTTTGCTGGTCATTTTATATGGTGAATTATATCTTGTATCAACAAGTTACTGTTCTCAGGCTATATATTTATCAAGATGTTCGTGGTTCGTTAAGTCCACAAAGGTACAGTCAGAAGCTAAAGTAGCCTTCTATTTTACCTGCTTGTGTATTTTCATCCTTTTGTCCCATTCCAGATGAAATGGATTAATAGCAGGCTGCACTGGTGGAGAAAAAGCAATCTTACCTTTTAGATAGATTTTTGAGGCATGTTTTTTTTATTGGAGCCTGGAAGTGGTACATTGACTGCAGGGGGAGAAAATAGACTGTATTTTTAATGTTGGATTTTTACATCTAAAACTTTATAGTCTTATTGAGAGAGTAACTTCTGCTAACGTCAGCGGGCATTTACATAAATATATTGCAGCAATGTTGTGGATACATTTATGCAACAATTACTTACATTGCATGAATATATAGATGTCACTTAGCACTAAGAGTTTTAATTGTCTCCATTATTTGGTTAGTCTCTTCCATCGCTGGTATCATATAGTGGCATCCACTGCAACTTGCCTATCATATTCCATCTTTCTTGATCTGTTTCTTTTTCGTTTCCCTGTCTAAAAATATTTCCTCTTCTTTCTATATCTCCTGCTGTCTCACAGCCTTACCCATCCTTTCCTAACTAGTTAGAAATTAATTAACTAATGATTTTACTAAGTGTTAGTGCTTTTTTAATTACTATTTACTTTTTTGCTTATTTGCTTATTTTATTACTAATTACTGATGTTTATTAGGACATAGCTGAGCCTGACAGGCAGAGCTTGCTTTTACCTGCATTTTGCTCTGTATTTTACTAATTTCACATTTAAAATCCTCATGGCAAAGAGGCAGGAACTAAATTCAGATGAAGCAAAATTACTTGCTCTCACAGTTCTAAATCTATGATGCCTTTTTGGTATCTGCTTGGCTGTTAACAGCTGTGAAAATCAGCTCGAGGTAGGCAGGAGGTGATGCACTAGATTAGCCTATTTAAAAATTCTGGTCTCGGCAGGGAGGCCAGGAGCAGTGTAACCCAGCTGCCTTTTTGGTGAGAGGAGCTGCTTCCTCCTGGGCCACAGGTAAGAACTGCAGGTCCTCCATCCCCAAAAGCAGATTAGTTGAGTACAGGTGACACTTAATGTTTGTGTTGTGATGAGCTTTTTACAAAGGATTGTCCAGGTATGAAAAGAAAAGCTAAACAGAATTAACAAACAAGGAAGAGCTGTCTTGCAAATGCAATCTGGGGATAGTTGTATGGCCCCCTATCTGTCTATAAAGAAGACCTTGTTTTCCACTTAATCTGGCACATACTGTCAGGTGTTAAATTTTATTGCAGCAAATGATTTTGTGGCTGGCTTTTTTTTTGCCTCTCCTAGTCATACTGATTAAACTCTGCACCCTAACTATTACGTAGTTGCTAAACCTTCAGTAAAAAGCCTTTTAAGATATTACCGTACAATAATTGTTGTAGTAAGTTTAAACTAAAATTTAAGTTTAGGGTTTTTAAAAGCCAGTTTAACAAAGGAATAATGACTGAAATTATTTAAAAAAAAAAAAAAAAGTGGAAGAAAGGTAGATTTCCAATTTCCCTTGCAAGGCACTGGCAGTCTGTTTTTGCAGGTCACTCAAGCCCTAATACCAGAGATCATTTTGCTTCGGATACAAAGCGTGTAAACCTCCATGAGTTTACCTTATGCCTCTTTATCTCCCCTGTATCCCCGTGGAACATGAGTATTTGCAGTACAGGTAAGAGCATACTGAGCACTTTCCTGGGGCCTCAATATTTTGAAATTGATTGGGATTGGCCCCATTGTCTGCTCATCTCTTAGTCCCACGCGCTTCCTGTCAACTTGTCTATTCATACTGAATTATATCTGCTTTCACATGAAGATTTTGAGTTAAGCTGATGAGAATCAGTCATCTATAAGTGATGGCTAAGTTTGATTATGCTGTTTCTGACAAAATCGTTTCTTTAAAGATGTCAAATTTGTACCATAAGCTTCAAGCGAATTATGGCTGCCTTTGTTTAATTGCAGTTGTTAGCCTGTTTGCTATTCCAGCTGCTGTTCAAGAAACACTTCTGTTGTGAGAGGGGAGTCTTGCAAGCAAAAGTGGGTTGTTCTTCTAAGAATTTAGATATCTGACAGAGCATTACATGTCCAGCTTTATAAGGAATATATAGCACTTGGAGAACTTACAGTGCCGTATGTGACCCATAGATGTTGTGGTAAAGTAGCAGCCAAAGTTCACCTGGCAGATCTAGTAAGCAAATATCCCCACTGGTGAAATAGGATCATTTTTCATACCACATTTCTTTCCCCTTTGGGGCCTACTCAGACCTCACGCTGTCTCTAAATTATTAAATTAGGTCTTCCTTGATCATCCAAAGGTCATGGTGCCTAATGTGTGTTAATGTGATGGAAGTGTCAGACACAATTAGTTTCAGTAGTAAAACATGGGTTTATAGCCCTAAATGCAATAAATTAAAGTGTGCTGTAGACTGCTGTAGTCAGGGAAATTTCTGCACCATTAAGGTTTGATGAGGAAGTTCATGTCCTCTTTAGGTAGGAATGGGGAGCACTGGCTGGAAGGTGGTATGATATGCTTCACCTCCATGATTGCTATTACTCCTCATTTGAGAGATTATATATCAAATGAACATATAACCTCAAAATTCCCCTTTCCCAGTCAGGGAAAGCCAAGCAGTAGAGTTTTACACTACTTGCATATTCTCTTTGCTGGTATCTTTATGCTGAGAAAATTCCAAGGCACATTTTAAGCATCAAAACATCTTTAATCTTGATGCTGAGAAGGGTGCACACTGTCAGAAACAGATCTGTTTCTATACAGCTTGCTATTGAAATTTTAAAATTCTGCCATGAAAAATTCAGCTATAAATAGCTGTGGATGATAGAAGTGGGCAACCCAGGAAGGAGCAATAAAACTGACTAAATTGGCAGGTTCTGTAATCTGTCTAATGGCACAAGATTTTACAATTAACTGTGACTGTATCCGTTTCCTGTCTGTAAGCAGGAGGTAAAAAACCCACAACCACATAGTAGCAGATAAAGCAGGAGAGAGGTGGATCAATTTGAATTGAAACTTCTGGTAGCTTTGCTGTTGAAAGGCAAAAAGCAATGCCTAGCTGTGGTAAATATCATTGATAAACCAAAGACCCACCTATACAAGCCCATTTACCTTTACAGCATATCCTGAATTATTGCAAACTTAGACAACATATACAGAATACAAGTACTTTCAGTATAAGGAAGTAAACAATTTTCCCGTATGAAGAGTGATCCTTCGAGAAAAATATTGCCCTCGTAAGTGGCAATTCAGTGAATTTAGTAGTCCTGTATTATTCATGGGGAATCATCTCTCGTGGCTTGAGGTTTCAAAATGGAAAAAGAGGCTTCCTCTTCTCCGAGCAGAAGGAAGAGACTGTGCAAATTGGTTTGCATGTAAGAGAAGTTTGCCAAATTGGGATGTCTGGCTTCCTCTGGCAGAGGAATCGTCTTTGACTGGTTGACTGCAAAAATGAAGGCGTTGAATCAAAGCCTTCAAATCTGACCGAGTTAGTGAGGAGAAGTGAGCGAAGTTCTCACCACTGTTCAATGATTCTTATCTCGGTGTCATGCAGTTTTCAAGGGAAATCTGCTGAAATATACTGATGACACAAATGATGGGAGGCATATTTAAATTCTGAGGCAGACAAAGACATCTAGAAAAAGTAGAGCGCAGTAGACAAATCAGAAGGGTGAGACTGAAACAGAGTAAATGCAATACTGGTCCCTTTGGGAGCAGGTAATCAAATGTATAAATATAAGCTCAGAGAGTGCTGATTAGGAGATGGAAGTGAAGAACTGATGGAAGGGAAGATATAATTTGAGAGTGAGCATCAAATTGAACTTGACTGAATAATTCAATACTGCCATGAACTGCAATGCTCTAGTATATAAACAGAAGAACTTGGTGTAGGAGAGCTGTTCCACAGTGGTTAAAGTACACCTGGAAAACATCTGCTTTGGTCTCTGCACTTTTAAAAATAAGGCATGTGACTGCTGCAGCAAGATGGAAAATCAAACCTGAAAGATACAGTCAAAGTAACAAAAGCCCTTTTCCTCTCACTTGTGTAAAGAGTGCCTGGCACACAACTGCCACTGTATAAAGTCAGAAAACCAGACATGTAAAGTCAACCAGTAGTCTGAGTTCATGCTGTTTAAAAAATACATTGTTTTCTTTTTCATCCAAAAAGAAATGAAGCTCCAGAAAGGGTGGAGAAATCCAGTGCTTTCCTGAAAGCTTTTAGAATATTCAGTTCTAACTTTTAGCTTTTCATAACAGTTAAAAAGCAATCTGAATATAGAACAAAGGAAAACGTCCTGCTACAGTGACAACAAAGACGTTAACCAAGCCTTTCAAAAGCGATCAGTAACAGCAGGTGTTGGTGACAAATCTTGCATAATTTCAACAACGATTCATTTTTTAACAAAACCAGAATTTGCAAAAATTAAGTTTTTTTCAAGGCATCTCAGACTATCTGTTTATAGATGGAATATTTACTGTGGAAGATCTTGACTCCTTATTTTAACTGAGAAATACAGAATGCTAGACCTAGTAGGACATTTATCTCCAAGCTGTGTGGTAGATCTCACTCGGTCCCTTCTCTTTTGTGGATTTTTTTTTTTTTTTCATGTGAAGGTGGATGTTAAGCACAAATGCTACATATGGAGTGGTTTTTTGTTTTGTTTTGTTTTTAAAGATTGATACTAAATGTGTGTTTAAAAAAATAAAAATGAAGAGTTCTATGCAAATCACAATAAAGCCCTTAACCTACTGAAGTACTTCAGCAAGTAAAGATCTCATTGGCTTTAATATGATAATTCTGGGATTTAAAGTTAAATATATGCACAAATGATTTGCAAAATCAAGGCTGTGTTAGAGATGTTATCTGAACTGATTTGTTGTTAGAGTGATTTCATTTCTGTGCTGTTGGTTGGTTGGTTGGGGTTTTTTTTGCCATAATGTGTTTAAAGGTTTTTCATTTAAAACTGTGAAATACCTAGTAAGGAAAGTGTTACTAGCTATGGAATAAAAACCATATTATGATTGTGATCACTCCTTGTTTATGACAGCAGGAGTTATGGGCAGTCCTTGCTGCACACTTCAGTGGATTTGAGTTTGTTTTCCTACTGAGCCAGCACATACTCTTTTCTACACAGAGAAATCAAGGCACAGAGCATGTAAACAACTTATCCATGCCCTGTGCAATGACACTAGTGAGCCCGGGAATGCAGTCCACTGTCTGAACCTGACCTGCACACAACCAGCCCTGCAGCATCTTTGAAGTCTCAGTTGAAATATCCTCACTAAATTTGGATTATTCAGTGCTAAATCAAATATAAGGCTGTTATCTGCAGTTCCAGGAATGGCTGTTATTCATAGAATCATAGAACGGTTTAGGTTGGAAGGGACCTTCAAGATCATCTAGTTCCAACCCCCTTGCCATGGGCAAGGACACCTCCCACTAGACCAGATTGCTCAAAGCCCCATCCAACCTGGCCTTGAACACTTCCAGGGATGGGGCCTCCACAACTTCCCCGGGCAACCTGTTCCAGTGCCTCACCACCCCCACAGTGAAAAACTTCTTCCCAATATCTAATCTAAATCTACCCTCTTCCAGGTTGAAGCCATTACCCCTCGTCCCATCACCACACACCCTTCTAAAAAGTCCCTCTCCAGCTTTCTTGTAGGCCCCTTTCAGATACTGGAAGGCTGCTATAAGGTCTCCCTGGAGCCTTCTCTTCTCCAGGCTGCACAACCCCAACTCTCTCAGCCTGTCCTCATAGCAGAGGTGCTCTAATCCTCTGATCATCTTTGTGGCCCTGCTTTGGACCTGTTCCAAGAGGTCCGTGTCCTTCTTATGTTGGGGGCTCCAGAGCTGGACACAGTATTCCAGGTGGGGTCTTAGGAGAGCAGAGTAGAGGGGCAGAATGACCTCCCTCGACCTGCTGGGTCACGCTTCTTTTGATGCAGCCCAGGATGCTGTTGGCCTTCTGGGCTGCGAGCGCACATTGGTGGCTCATGTTGAGCTTCTGATCTACCAACATCCCCAAGTCTCTCTCCTCAGGACTGCTCTCGTTCCATTCTTCACCCAGCCTGTATTTGTGCATGGGATTGCTTTCTGCTGGAACTCGAAGTTTGAGATTGTTAACCTAGTAGGGACAAGCTTTGATGATTCGAGAGATTGCCCTAGCTCCAAACAGCTGGATGTGTAGTCCCCAAGATCAGAGACCTCACATTCAGAAATGCCCTATGTCATAAATTTACATTTTTAAGCTCACTATTATATTAATCTTTCCTCCCAAATGATTTCCCACATAAAAATTTTATTGATTAAAAAACATGAACATCTGACAGCATTCTAACATGACTGTAGAAAAAGTCCCCTGAGAAAAAACTATATCCTGTATGTTAATGATATTGTGCATAGGAATCATTAATGCCATCCTGCTTAGGGGACTGGCATCCATTTGTAAAGTTCTTTACTGGTTAGTGTTTTGCATAATTTTGTATGTACAAGATGAAACCTCTACCCTGTGGAGTCACATTTTAAAGTACCCCAACTGAATTCCCTTATTCTAAGACCAAATTCCTGATGGTTTATGCCTCCTCTTTGCGTTTTTGCTTTGAGCTGCTTTGTTACCTTCTCAGGAGATAGGAGTTTGTTAAATTTGCTTGTGGCATTTTTCATCTTAACTTGCAGTTTCCTTCCAGATCCACAGACTTTCTAAGAGGCCAATGAAATTAAAGGAAAAAGTAAAACTTACTGTCTGAGGCTGAAAAGTTATCATGCAGGAATCCAACATAACTGGAACATGTTAAGTAATCTGTAAATCAAAAAAAGTTTACACCTTCAGCTCTTTCAATTTAATGTGAACTGCACAGAAAAAATTGCAGTCTGATGGTGCTTTTACTTACTCAGAGGAACCTTGCCTGGTAAAAGTTTACATCATTCTAAAAGTACTGTGTGTTTCCAATCCTGGGCTGCAGGCTGGCCCCAGGTTGCTCAAAACTTGGCTAAGATCTGCTCCAAACTTCAGAAAAAGTTTTCTAGGAAACCTGCCCAGATTTCCTGAAAGATGCTCCTGTGTCCGTGTTACCATCTTGACTTTCATCTTTTTGTGATGAAAGTTGAATTCAAACAACCTTACTGATCTGGAGTTCATTAGGTGAGGTTTGTTGGTTTGCCCTCTCTGCGACCAAATGGGCTATTATTTTTGGTATTAGGTGTCTTTAAACCTCACCAGCTGTTCATACGGCACAGCAGAATGAGTTCTCTCTTTGTAGCCTTCCCATTCTGCTCACCCCAGTGCATGCTGCACAACAACAATACTATTCTTTTTACTTCTTGTCAGAAATCAGGATTGCAAAGGGGAACTTAAAACTGCAAGGGAAAAGCAAACTGGAGGTTTGCATGAGGCACAGTAAGGATTTTTAAGTCTGCTCCTCTTAGGGCTGCGTTTTGGCACTCTGACTCTTGGCCAGCATATGGCCCTGTTCAGCAGAAGGAATCATTCAAGCAATCTGTGCTAAGACTTGTCAAAGTCTAAATTAAAATGCAGCTATCTTATCCTGTTTTTATACTAGGCTCTTACAGTGTGTTTCCTGCTAGTAAACT
>VYXH01009652.1:222907-234458 GCA_013397275.1 Burhinus bistriatus | reverse complement strand
GGGGGTATTTATTTTGGTGATAATTGAGATTATTGGTTACATGTTTTACAGCTTTTACATCTTTTCATCTATGAAATGAACATTTTATTTATGTCTCGAGAAAAAGAAACTGGTGATAAGATTTTTGACAAACTTTTTAGCAGGGCCTTTTGCAATAAGACAAGGGGTAATGTTTTTAAACTAAAAGAGGGTAGATTTAGACTAGGTGTAAGGAAGACATTTTTTATGCTGAGGGTGGTGAAACCCCGGAACAGGTTGCCCAGAGAGGTGGTAGATGCCCCATCCCTGGAAACATTCAAGGTCAAGTTGGACGGGGCTCTGAGCAACCTGATGTAGTTGAAGATGTGCCTGCTCATTGCAGGGGGGTTGGACTAGACGACCTTCCAAGGTCCATTGCAACCCAAACTAGTCTATGATTCTAAGAGGACTTCCAGAAAAGGAGAGTTTCCCTAGCATAATTGTCTTTTGAGACAGTGTAAGTGTAATTCTCTTTTTAATTAGTTGCATTTATGATCATGATTTGGTGAGTGTCTCTTAATCCACAGAACTGCCACAGAATGGTATCAGACTTTTGTCCCATGGCTCCTAGCTCCATTGCGTTTTATTTCAATCACCTTCATTACAAGAAAACCTCTTAATTATGCTCAAAATGCTTAAATGCTTTGAAGTTGAGAAGAGTGCTGTAATGAGTCAAAATGTATATATGGTATTTTCCCAAATGGCACAGAAAAGAAAATGTACAAGGCGGTGCAGGAACATACAGTGCTATGTAACTTGAAGAGTTTAGTTATTTCAGGAAGCAGAACCGTTGACTAGAATTCAGATCTCATAAATTAAACTCCCTGTGCTGCAGCTGACTAGCCAAGTGACCTTAGGGAATACACTTACTCTTTTTGTACGTTTTCCCCTTTGAGAAAATAAGAATAATGTGACCACAGAGAGGTACAGTGAGGCTTAAATCATATTTTCATGAAGTGCTTGGGGATCCTCTAGAAAGGGCATTTATAAATGTGATTATTTATTATTTCATCATTTTAATCTTTTGAAGTGCATGAGCGTTGCTAGATTCTGTCAGCTTGGATGCATATAGGTGTAGTGAAATTACAGATGTGTTTTGCTAAGTAGCAACAATATTGATGTTGTGAATCTGCAGTGCTCCAGGGAGTTGGGCAAGGTTTAGGGCTGCGGGTGGAGCGATAGCTATCACAGAAGTGCAAGTCTCAAATACTGACCCTGAGGAGAGATTCACACGGTCTTCAAAGAGCTTTAGGCATGAATATAGGAGGCTGGTCTGCTTTGTTCACCTGGTTTCTTATGTTTATTCTTTGATCTTTTAATACACAAGGATTGGTGTTCTAAATGCACATTGGATTATATTTTATTTTTTAGCTTGAAAAATAATTATTTGAAAGAAAGCTTGTGGTTTTATTGGTTGGGGCGGGGCGGATAAGAGAGGGAAACCGACTGTGAGGAAATGTTTTGAAGAAATACTTGTGAGATGTTACAAAGCTAACCGTTACAAAAATCCTGATATACGCTTAGCGAGAAGTGCTCCCTGTTGTTCAGAGGATTGCAACTTTTTAAAAGCACTCTGGCCTCAGAAAGCAACCATAATAGCCAATACTGACAGATGGTATTAAAGACATAGGCAGGGAACCAACATGGTTTTGATACTTCACTCCTATTACGAGCTCTCTCAGTGCATGCCTCGTGGGTTAATTACTTGAGCTCTCACAGAAGGAATCCTGGCTTCTGGTGCAGCAGCTTGTCGGTGGTAAAAAATTGCACATGATTTTGAGCTTGTAGACTGTGAATGTGTGTCACCCTGGTAACCGTTTGCACCTGCAAGCATGAGTCATAAGAGCTGAGGAATTGTAGGGTGATTTTTTTTTTGTAGTCTTCTGAGCATCGGAAATTCTTCACAGACAAAGCCACATAGAACAGAAAAAGAGCTTTAGTTTGACATTCCAGTTGTTTGGTGGGCATGACCAGGGCACCTACTCTGGTCGCCTTTGTCCCACTGCAGTGCACATGTATGCTGGCTAAGGGTCTGTCTCCTTTATTTAACTTAAGCTGGTTTAGATGGTGACCATTATGTCTATACTTGATATATAGGAAAACAAGACAGAATTTGTCAGTAACTACAGTATTTCGTTTTTAAGGTTGTCAGACACTTGTTAAAAAACCATAAAGACCGACCTTTTCATAGTTTAAGAAAGACACTTGTCAAAAGTAAAGCCTATCTTAAAATTCAGTCAGTATAGGGACCATGCTGATAAGCTGGTGGTTGATTCTGTGATATTTTTCTAATAAGAATAGTATTTGTCCTCTTAGGAAACCCATTTGATTTGAGGAGCAGGCTCTTATAAAGTGGATAGCTTCAGTGACTTTAGAGGGGAACTGACAATTCACACCACCTGAGGTTATGTTCTTGAAAGTTTCACCTATGAGATACCGCTGTTTTGTAGCACCTTTTATCCCTGTGTCTCTCAGTGATTTGCAAACATTAATTAAGTCTCATAGCACCCCTCTGATGTATCTAAGTGTTGTTAGTCTTAGAGATGTGTGAAATATTCATGACAAAATTGGAGGCATTCAAAGTTTACCCCCCTCACAAGCTTGAAGATATTAAGGAAATGCAAAGTTATTTGAGATTATCTGCATCAGAGACTTTGTCAGTCTTTTCCTCTCTTTGCATGTATCTGTTCACAGCCACAATGTCTATAATGTTTGTGCATAGCCTTCTTGTTATTGTTCCAATTTTCAACAGGAGTGATTGGAGTTCTTTCACATAGTTCTTGTATTTTAATTCTTTTTACTTCCTAATTAGCCAAATCTAAATAGTTGCCCACTATACTCAAGAAGACTGCAACTTTAGGTAGAATTTCTCTGGGCAAAGATTTATTATGAAACTGTAATGGGAGAAGGAAGATGTAAAGCAGGAGAACTTGTTATTGTTTGATTCCACCATAACTATAAAGGAATATTTTCCTCTTCATACCACTGTGGGTGTGTCTACGTTCGTAGTTCAGATGAATATTGGGCTTTTGAAGTGAATCTCCACTCCCCATACTTTAATTCATATCACAGAGAGGTCTTGTAGCTCCTGAGCTGTATTTCTTTGGGATAAAACTGAACTAAAAGATGTACCCCAGCCACAAGTGGGCCATCAGTTCATGAGACCAGATTGGACTTCATTGAGACCTAGTAGCAACTGTTTCATTGCCCAGATCCACTCCTCTTGCTCAGCACTAATGGTGACCTACCCTGTGAGTCCAAATACACCTTTCTTTAACAAACTTTGGAAGTCTCAGCTCCCTAATATTTATGAGGATGACCGGAGTTTAAAGAACCAATACAGCTCTGTTTTGTGTCTCCTTCACCCCATATGGTAGGCAGGGGATGTCAGAGTGACTTGGGTGACCCCCTTTATTTTCTGCACTATGCTGTTTTATTAGAGTACACCTCAGCTTATGCAGGAGTCTCTTTTGTTTACTCTCTGTGCCGTTTAAGCTTTGATTTGTTTGTTTGTTTTGGTAAGTTATTAAGTTTGGTTTCCTTAAAACTGGTTTGCATGTTGTTGCGTGGCTCTAAAATAATTAGTTTGGGTTTGGCTGGTCTAACCTTGCTGTGGTTAAGCTGCACGTATTTTCCAGACTGTTAATGGTCTGTATGACCAGTTTGTTTGATGTAGTTTTTCAGTATAACTGCGCAAGCAGCAGGAAGGGGAAGCTATGGATTTTGAAAAAAACCTTTCATTGGGATATTAGCACTGTCCGTGTGATTCGCTGGACTGGGATCTCACAAGTATGTAGAGGATTACAGTGAAATTAATATACAAGATACTGAATGATTCATTGCTTCCTATGTCTAATATAATCTATATAATTTATCACAACTTGCTTTGTGAATTTTGTTCCCTGTATTAGAGTCACAAAACCCTAAACTTTCCATTTCAGAAAGCAGGTGAAGTGGTGTGTTAAAGTACTTTGAGGACTTTTCTTTAGGAACAGTTGGCTTTCCTAATGAAAATTGTTCAAGAAAAAATAAGCTGTGACCATTCCTATTTTTCAGGTCATTTTGCACTATGTAAAAATTTTAAGCTAGGGAATGTTGCTTTAATGTGCTATCTTTTTCAATTAGTTTGATAAAGCTCTAAAGGTGGGAGGTTGAATTAGTGTGCAGAACAGTAAAACAAAACTCCAAAAGACCAGAAGAAAGTACTCTATTTTTAATAGTTTATCCTACTATGTAGCTCAGCATCAAAAGGAAGCCCCCTGCCCACAGACACATCATAAAGTAAATAGTTTGTTATTTTGATTTACTTTTGGTTAATGGTTTGTGATAATGAAATTTCATATCATCAGGCAGATTTACCAAAGCTGTGGATGGTGGGGGAGGAAAGAAGGCTCTGTAGTGACATGGACACATGTGAGTCTGCTACTTTTTAGTCGTTTGTTTAGCTGTCCCCTGTATTGAATTTGATGCGTTAGCAGAATTTGGGAGATGTTTCTTCTCTTTGATAATTTACCAATAACATTTTCCTGTAATACTAATACTCTGTATTTACCATGAAAATTCAGTGCTTTGCATAATCATTCAGTAGTCCATAGTGGTAAAAATAAAAAAAAAAAAAAAAATCAGTGTTATCCTTTTCTTCTTATTAATAGAGCAAAAATGGTACCAATCTTCTTCTCCTGGAAGACTACAAACAGCCTGCTGGAAATCAATTGCAGATTTCCTCGGTCAGAAAATTATACACTATCAGAAGGCTTATTTGAACTATGAATGATTGTAAGCTGCAGTGTGTAGTTCTAGAGATGAGCTCAGAGCATTATCTACTCAGTACTTTGGGATTTTGGCTTGGACCTGTCTATCTTTGCGTGGGACTGTATAATGATGAGTGAGTGCCATTTTCCCATCTTGGAACTGTCAGGTGGTTCTGCTGAGAAGGATATATTGGAAATGACATCAGAGTTCATATTACAGACCTAGGAACATGCTGCAGAAATGTTCTGCTGAGTCACCCTGGTAACCAACCCAAGTGCAAATCATAGTTCTGCAAAGGAAAATAAAAGGCAGGACAGAAGGGCATGTAATTCTCTAACAAAAAGGAAAACCAAACTATGAAGCACAGCAGGCTATGGTGGCACCTCGAGTGCAGCTTCATGTGGGAGAGAAATGGGGTGTTTTGCTACTGAATTTTTTGGAAGTGGAAGACTTGAAACAAGCTTAAGAGCACTGCAACCTTTCAGCTCCCTAGTATATTGAAGAGGCATCACCTAAGCAAATATTAGGCAAAGAAGGACAAATGAAATATATTTTGTAACTGTTGACTTTAAACAGCAAAAAGACGGAAAATTTTATTTTCTAATCAAGTACACATGATGGGCATAATGTTGTGTTGTGCCATAATCATTAGTTTGAAAAAGAAGAGTGTTGTGTTTGGATCTAATCTAGTTAGGATCAGCTCCCTTTTTAGTTACTACTGTATTTTAAGGAGGCAATTTTTCAACTCTCTGCTAATGTAATTTATCACCTACATTCAAGCCTCTGACAAGATACTGGCTCTTGTGTTATGCATAGTAATTGCTGCTGCCCTCTTTGGATTTACTCTATGTGTTTTTTCTATAGCTGCAGTACTTCTGCTCCCAGATCTGCTTTTCTGGCAAGGATATTACAATGAAACAAAAGTGTCATAATTTCTCATCACATGCAATATATACAGTCTGTGATTTTCCTTTTTATAAAATGAAGCATATAGAGACTTGGTATAAAGTGTGTTACATCCTCAAAATGAAAAAGGTAAATTTGATGTATTAACTGGCTAGAGGAATGACATGTAACAGGGTAATTCATCAGGGATCAGGTACAAAACAGTTGGCAATCAGGTCTCTGATTAAAAGCTACTTACCTACCAGTGACTGGTCAATGCATAATTAAGGCAGATTCTGTACAGACTTCAGTTTATGCAGAATGATTACAAATACTTAGTATTTGAGCAGTTTGTTCACCTCATGCTTCCTTATAGGCTTCTTTAGCTCTTTCATGATCAAAAGGATATGGAAGGCATAGCACTAACACAGTTTAGCCACAGTTAGAGTTCTAAGCTCAATTTCTCAACCTGAGAATTTCAGTCTGATAAATTATCCAAATTTCAATATTTACCAATTATAATTTCTAGTTACACTTAACCCTGAGACGTCTGAAAATTTAAAACACAGCTTGGTTTTGATACATTAGTAGCCTAAAAGCAATCAGCTAGAGTAAATGTAGGATATCAGCTACCTTCTTGGTTCTGGGATTTACCATTACAATACTTACCCAGCAGCTTTGTCTTATTGCCACCCAGGCAAGTTCCATGTTGCAGAAATTCCATTGGAAAGCAATACTCATGCAAAATGTTACATACAAGGAGTTGTATACAGTAAAGTTCTTCATCTGAATATTTCTATTAATTAAAAAAAACCTGAGAAATCCTGCACAGATCCTTACAATACATCTATTAGAAGTGAACACAGAGTTCTTCTGGATCCTATGGATGATGGATAATTAAAATTCTTTTGGATTCTTGCTATCTCAGATGCTCACACATAGAGAATTTACAACCTCTCTGCTTATTGCTGAAAGCAAAGTTCTCATGGGTAGTACAACAGAGATCCAGAAATAATTGCAGTCTTATGAATATGAACATCCAGCTGGGATTTAAATCCCAGCGACAGAGCGCAAAGGGTAATGTATTAAAGCTGAATTCTCACTAGTGAATTGAACCGCCACATTTTGTGATAGGTACAAAATGTCTATGCTAGTTGGAAATTAAAGGAGCAAGAGAAGAAGGAAATAAGCAAAGCTTCTGAGAACATAGCCCGGAAAATTATAAATGTGTTTGTTCAGGAAGATATTTTTAACGAAGTGCCTCATACCCTAGTGATACCAAATAATTTTCCTGCAGCTTGGATAATCAAGGTTAGAACTACTCTAATCTCATCTCCTGCTCTTGAATTTGATGGCATAGATACATATGTTGGCCTGAAGACAGTTCGGCTCCATAGCACCTCTTACTCTTCTGACATTTATCAGCAGAAACAGGTTTTGCATAACAAAATTCTGTCTAAACAAGCATTCAGTTTGAGTTTCTTCTACCAGATGATTCTACAGAGCTGTGGCCACAAATATCTTCCTAATTAAAATGTTGTAAAAATGGATATATTTCCATAAAGTAGATGTATGTGCATGTGCCAGCCCACACTGTATATTGTGAATCGGGAAGGTTTTGAAGACTACATTCTTTATCAGTGCATTCGTTTCATCCATCTGTTTTGTCAGCTAGGACCGTGGACTTCTGTGAACTTGGTTTGAAGTAATTGCTTTCTCGATAACTACAGCCATTCCTCATCATCTGACAAGACAGTCAAAACTGACAGGAAGAAGAAGCAAAAAAAAGAAAGTGTCAGGCTCTGGGAATTCTTTCCTATATGCAGGTTAGCTCTAGGAAACAGGTAGTTCCAGAGGTAGAAAAAAAGTATTTGGTCCTCAGAGCATATTAAATACATTTGATATTTCACAGGTAGAAAGAACATTCAATCCAAATAAGTAGTTTTAGGAAAACTTTACATTTGATACAATTCTGCTCTGGTAAGATTAGTTTTCTGGGTTCTTTTAAGCAACAAAACCCCTCACTAATAACAGGACATTGACAAAACTGCTACTACTTCATCTCTCAGTACCTATGAATTTCATGGAGAATATACATTTTAACCAGCCCTTCCTCTTGCTTGCTTGTTGCAATCGATTTTTCGATTTCCTTCTGTTAACTTCTGCAACCTTGATTTCTGCAGAGTCAAACTTATCTGGAGTTGACATGAAGACAGTTGACTCCTAAGATCTTCTATTCAGCACCTTCTGACCTTCGCTCAAGTATAATTTAAAATTAATTATATTTAAAATACTTAAGCCACAAGTTGAGGGAAGAAATGACCTTGTAGAGGTTCTTATATTAATTTTGCTATGCTATCTTTGACAGTAACCCTGAATGCAAATGATCTCCTAGCATATAGAAAGAACATGGATTTAATTTTGTAAGTTAGTAGCTACTGATCTAAATGATGCTGGTTTACTATCTTGATATCTCCGCTGGGAAAAAGAAGGAATCCAAACAGCTGTACTTGAAATAGCAAATCTAGAAACACAGGTAAAGGTTGATATCTATGCATTGATCACAATGTACGGTCTAGTACTGGTCTGTTTTGAGGGGTGGCTAATAGTGGCTTTTAGGAACAAGTGGAACAAACCAAACCTCGTATGCATCTCATCTCTCAAAATGTTAATCAGTGTAATTCATCTACTACGTGCAACTCTTTAAAGTGGGAAGCCTTTCCTCAAAATCTCTTCTGATGCAGAGGACACTGTTGCCCATATACATTGTGCAAGTAAAGTACTAATAAAATTCAACCCTTTTAATCTTTGAAGACCTCTGTCATGATGCTCTATAATAAGCTAAAAAGATTCTATTATCAGGTTTCCTTTCTACACATTGAGACAGTGGAGTTTTTAAGGATTTGTGCTCATGTAAAATAAAATTTGTATAGGTGTTAATTTCCTTATGGCTAGGACTGTGAAGTAGCATTTGGATTCCCATCTTTCCAGAATATACATCCCCATCCTGCAGGAAGGAAGGTGAATAATTCAGATGGATGTACTTTTTTGGTCAATGAATAATCAATTAGTGATCCATAAACCAGGTTATGAACACTTGTACCATTGTCTTTCATATGCAGTGTCAAACCAAGAACCCGATGGGTAACTGAGGATTGTACAGCACACTTTGCAAAAGTAGTCTTGGATCGATAAAAGCGGCACCATTATTTTCACCATCATGTAAAATTACCATTGAAGTTATAATTGATGCTGTATAACGTTATTGAAAACTGTTGATAATTAATTTTTAAAATACTATGTACCTAATGTATTGTATCTCATTCTGGTGTATCAGAAATTTTTTTTAGGAAGAAGAGAGTATCATCTTCATTTAAGAAGGAACTTTAAATGTATGACAGTTTGGTTATGTAGCTAAGAATAGTACTGGGCTTTACGGCTACATCTAGTGTTGTCTTTGGTAGATCATATCACAGGGGAAAGAAGTCGATATATTTTGATGGGGAACTCGTACCTCTGAACAAGATTTTAATTGTGGGTAAGGTGGCACAAAATTAGTTAAATGGAGTTGCTGTAGATTTCATCAGAGTGAATGAGAGAAAATCTGGCCTGGAGCCTGACAAATGTCCCAGAACTTCTGACTTCTTATCGGATGTTATACTGTTTTCACTACGTTTTTTGTGAG
The DNA here is from genome assembly GCA_013397275.1 of Burhinus bistriatus. Lineage (NCBI taxonomy): Eukaryota > Metazoa > Chordata > Aves > Charadriiformes > Burhinidae > Burhinus > Burhinus bistriatus. The sequence continues at coordinate 225,118 of VYXH01009652.1, read as the reverse complement.
TGTATTGTACGGTAAACTTCGTCCTTCAGAGACATCTTTTTTGTGTTCTCCTTTATGAAGTGCAAAGGCATTCTCCCTGCCTTGTTATCTAGGTCCCATTCACAGTGCATAAAATTATGACATTTTATTCTTTATGTAAATGTATTATAGGGAAGTAAAGGAAATAAAAAGTAATGAGAAGATGAGCTTTGATGGTACTGTAGAAGGAATGCAGTATTTCAGTGAAACAAGTGACAGCCAATAACGCTGCCCTGTTTTATCTTTTTGAACACATTTTACATTTCATTCTAGTGCCCTGCATTAATTCACATAATACGCCTGTTGATAACAGGTTTATTTAAAACTCATTAAAAGTTATAGAAAACTGAGATTTGCATAGAAAAAAAAGTCTTTGGAACTTTCTGCATCTCCCCTTTCCTCCTTTTCCTAACCCTCAATATACGCATCAAAAGGCTAATATGGCAGACACCAGTCAAACTTCTGTTGGCATTATTTGTCAGTATTTCTCAAAAACCTTCACATAAAGGAAGCAGGCATAGGATCCAGGCCTGCCAAACTCGTGAAGGCTGTGAGCCTAAGGCAGTACTAGCTGCCATTATTGGGATTTGGGAACCACTTAAAAGCACTCCAACACAGTAGAGAGGCCTCGTGGTCCAGTGATTCTTATTTCTGAGCGTGTGAGACCTTTGGTGTTTGTTGGAGGTGCCAGGCTGAGAGCCCTGGAGGGGAGCGACTGTCAGCTGGTGTGCAGAGCAGCACCTGCTCTGCTCCTCCACCACAGCTCGCACGAGTACCCAAATGCCCTTGTGCATTTATGGATCCCTTCCAGCAGCAGAAATAGCTTTTTTTTTGTTTTAGTCCTGCTCATTTAGGTCTTGGCTGTATTCCTAGTTCTGCCCGCAAGGAGGCACATGAATAGCAATTGTTAAAATTTTGGGGGTGTGGATACCCGGCCGTTTGAAACTGGGGGCATAAAACATGTACAAACCATCAAGTATGTTAGTCACGCCTAAGTATCTAATAGCCTTTTCCTTGTAGCTGCCCTACAGTGAATCTTCCATTATTCATTGTGTTGTTGACATTCTAGTTTATCTACTTATGCTGTAGTATGAAACTTCTGGAGGTGACATCTAAGCAGGTGTCACTCTAACCTCTGTAACTCTGAATGCACTGTAACCTCTTTCACCTGTTTGCCTTATCCTGTCTATCACATTTCTTTATGTTTTTTCTGTGACACCATATGAAGTAATGGCTGCCACAGGAACTGCTGCGGTTGTCAACAAGCAGCCACGTAGCTGTCGCTGTACCATGCAAGGGCAGAGGGACAGCACAAGCAGCTCGGCGAGGGACAGGAGTCATGCAGTCCCTGCGGTTGAGACATCAGCTTTCTAGCTACGCCTTTCTGGCTACACTGTGGTTTTGGGGTAATATTTGCAGCATGCTTTCTGGAGGTCAAAGCATTAGATGCTGTCAGCTGGCTACAAGGAATAAGTATGTTTTGCTTTTGAAATGATGAGCTAGAAAGTTGTTAGCTCTGTACTGGCAGCAGAGGTGTTTTGAGTACATTGTCTGCAGACTAATTGGCACAGCACTCTGGGACCTTTCCATAGGTCAGCTGTAAAAAGTCGGGCTTATTAAGGAACACATTTCTCTTGCACTTGGAATCCAGCTATTGACATCAGTGTTTCACTGGATCACGAAGCGAGCTAGTCCCGGGCTGATGGCATTTAGCTAGGTTAACACCTTCCATGGGCTGAAGGAGGAGAGGTCAGTGTGAGGCAGCCATGTGTTGTGAATGTTCCCTCCTCTTCCCGGGAAACTGTTTTCTGTATTACCCGTGGAATTTTCTTCCCTTTCTTCTCCACTTCTATAATTTGGAGTGATCACAGCCCCCTCAGTGCTCCTGCCTCTGCCGTTTGTTGTTATCTGCTGAAAGAGCTGGGAGAGCGGGGGCTTTGCTGCAGTAGCATAGGCTGGATGTACAGACAGGGACTGCACTTCCTAAATCCGTCTGTGCCATCTCCTTGACTTGCTGCCGGAAAGAAATGATTCCTCACCATTTGGAAGAAAGGGCCCCCTTTTTCACTTCATTTTTCGCAGTAGCCCACTGATCTCAATGAAGAAATAAAGCAATCATCAGCTCTTTGCTCCCCTCCAGCAGTCCATAGTGGCCAGACTAGAGGAGGAAATTATTTTAGGAGAGAACAAAGC